>CAMXCT020000593.1:163831-232596 GCA_947184155.2 Cladocopium goreaui | reverse complement strand
CATAGGCAAAGAAGGATTGAAGATGCCCAAGACAAACCAGGAGACCCAGTTGCGTTACAAGCGTTGCTCGTCCTTTCAAGAGTCTTCTGGTCGTGGCCTCTAGTGTGCGTTTTGGAGGTTGGGATGGCAGCTGGGGCTTGAAAATTCGGGAGGCCAGGTGAAGGCACTGTAAATGCTGCATGGTCCAACATTGAAACACAAAAAAGTCCATGCAATCCAATGGGACTGGTAAAGGCCGGATGAACAATTGGCGTGATTGGCTCAGATGTGGTAGGGATTTTCAATTTGACAGATCCATCCAACAATCCATCAAGATGGTTTTAACTGTTGAGCAGCATGGAGGAAATGGGGGGAGCAATCCCTTTGTCAGTAGAAACGTAGATACATTCAAACTCATGTGATTGGCTCTATGAATATCTCCTCAAATTGAGATTATCAAAGCAACAAAGCATGAACCATTCTGGTACACTACCATCATGACGCAGTGTCTCATCCTAGTGTCCGGCTGGTACTAAGGTACTATAGTGCTATGCCACGCTCCATGGTAACATGATGATAATGATATAATCAGAAAACAATAACGATAAACATAATCAAAATGGGTAATGGACCCCAACGGTATCTCACCTTCGAAAATTCACTGCTTGGATTCAGGGCCTATGCTTGGCTGATTTGGCGGCGTAACAAACACTTTAACCATAACATACCATAAATTGTTGTTGAAATTTGTTGAAGTATAATGGCCCAGATACTGCTAAAATTCAAACCATACTATGCCAGTTTGAAAAAACGCATCAACTTTCCATGGGACCACCGTCCCATCATGTCCCATCGCACCAAACCAAGAGGTCACAGAATTTTGGCTCCAGGAGTTGCCCTCTCGTTGAAGGGCCAAGAGTGGCCACACCACGAACTGCAGACCATGTTTGAAGGGCCTAGAGAATTCAAACCATCTGCTGCTCATGGGGCTTCTTGTCGAAGTTCAAGAAGAGCATCTACAAACTCTTCCAAGGTCTCGTTCAAAAATGGGTTCGCACTGCATACAGACTGGATCTCCTCAAGGTCTGCATCTGAAAAAGTGGCGTAGTCATCATCAAACTCGGTAGGACCTGGGGGTCAACTCACCATGCTGGCACCTGGGTAACATCCCCAAAAAAATCTAAAACCAAATCAACAAACATTGCAAGAATTTTTCATGATCACAATGACCCAAATATCCAGCTTAAGGGCATTTCAGGGCTACTAGTTTTGACACATACCCGACCTGGATAAACTGGAATCGAATGTTGCTGTAAAACGGTGACGACTCCTGTGAGCCATTGGCGAACCCATTTCTTTCTGCAAGCCTCGATCTCTTCTTGGGTTTGTGCATGTTGTACAGGCCCGTAAATAGCATCGAAGCGCTGCGTCTTTGCCCTCAAAAAGCCTTTCAGAAAAGTGGAATTCCATGCTGCGTTCTCTCCGGCCCATCGCATAGAGCAACCAACCTTGGGAGCCGCCAAATCGAAGATTCTGGCTTCGAAGTGGCTGATCCACCGCTGCTCTTCCTGCGTGAAGCTGTGTGCAGGATAGTACCGGAGGTGCCGCCCTTTGCAGGTCTCCTCCAAAACATCCGGGGCTTCGGATTCGTTGTTTGCAAGCATGGCCTTGTGACGCTCAAAGGCCTTGTCCAAGAGCTGCCGCAGATGAATTTCCCTTGTTCTCTTGGAGTGTGGCCCCCTCCAGACAGACTTGGCTTTGGCCAGGATTGAAAGCGCCTGGCACAACTGCACACCGTATTCAGCGGAAGGACCAAGGTTAAAGTTATCATCTTCCACCACTCGCAAGCAAGCCTGAAACATCAATACCACTGCCTGTGGACAATGACCGCAATGGCTTACTCCGCACAAAATGTTCATAAACTCTACACACAGCGCTTCACGACTGCTGCAATCCTCTTGTATCTTCAGAAAAACAGCCGTCGAGGAAGCGGCTGAATGGAGGATGCTCCCTTTGGTCAGCTTAACAAACCAAGGTGCGAATCCACATCTCAGCGCCTCGGCAGGAGGGATTGAACAAATCATGTTGGCCACAAGCTCATTTGGTCTTCGAAACCTATACGGGTAATTTTCTCTGACATCTGTCTGCCATTTAGCAAGCACGGTTTCCAATGTCGCCAAGGCTTTCGCAAGTGGCTCCTGCGTAGGCTTCTCTGGTTGGGCGCCGTCTTTCCCACCTTGCAGGCGGCTGAACAGCTCCGCCAGTACGGAGCCCATAAAGCATGGAAAATGCTCCAGCAAGCGGTAGAAGAGGTCTTTCACCTCATATTTGTCAGCACCCGTGATGATGTCCAAAGGGCACATGCTCAGCTCTCCGCGCCACAACAGGCCGCAGAACCCGAACCCAGGGAAAGCTTTGGCCAGAGTAATCTTGGCGTCTAGCCCCCCATGGTGGGCGAACAGCTTGCAGTAGAGGAATCCACACTCCTCCAACTGCGAGATGGAATCTGCATACTGCGTCACGAGCCAATGTCCGAAACTGGACCTTAACGCCCTGCTTGCAGCAGAAAGGCATATGCGAGATGCCTTATCGCAGCGGTTGAGCAAAAGGCCGTCACTGTCCTGAGGGATCCACTGCAGCAGAACGTCGTGGTAAAATGATTCCCTCACCATGGCAAGGTCGATGAAGTCTTACAGTGCATCATCCAGTGTGTCTCATGTATTGACTTGGTTGTTGCACTAACATGTTCCCTTTTCATGCATGGATACCATCGAAAATCAAACATGTACCCAGTACGCAGCATAAATATGCATAAATCATTTCCCCGATGGCACTGAACTTCAGCTGTTCAGCAACATGGTCGACATCTTCAACAAGGCTGGAGCCATTAGTCACAGAAGCCAATTCACTGGCTCAACATCACTTCGGTCTTCCAACACAATTCCTTGCTCTCATGAAAGGTAATTGATCAACTTTTCAGATTGAGGGTTTGTCCAGAAATTGGGTACCCCCCATATTTGATGGTTTGTCATAATTTTCTCTTCTAACACAACCCTTAACGTTGTGAGGACCCATCATGCGTAGCCAGGATCAAACTCTGTTTATTGCTTCGTTTAAAGCTAGCGTGACCTTTTGGTGTGGAACCGGGATACATGGAAGATCATGCCATTTACTTCATATCAACGCCTTGAAACCACATATGAAAGGGATAGTCCGAATATATAGTATAAAGGGATTTACCCTGGCTAGGAAGCACTTCTGTGTAGTATAGTTAATTCCATATCAATCAATATCATTATACAGTAATTGTAAAAAATATTATTGTAAATGCATTATATAGCATTAGTTTCAATAGGATGTCTATATTAATAATATTATATTCTATATTATTAAATTATATATATAATATATATTATAATATTATATCCTAGGATTCTGGAACTTTGCAACCATAGCCACGGTCCATTTAAGACTTAGGATTCATGGGATGATCCTCCAAGAGTGGGGATAAACTCATGGTGGCCTGGATGGGGTGAAAGTGATCTCAAAAATTGTTTGACAAAACTTGAACTATATGGGATTGTGTAAAATACATCAAAATACCCAATCATCCACTGAACAGAATCAGACAAATCGGAAAAGAATAGGTGACGGGTGTGTGTTGCGGAAGGAAACCCAGCCGTTTTTGGGGTTTGCGATCGTTTTCAGAGAACATGATGGCTCCAAAGACCTTCTGAATTCGGCGATTCTGGCCCGCAATGCAGGAAAAAAACACATTAAACAAAATTAAACAAATGCATACATCTAAAAATGAAATTGTTCTCCTCTTCAATGGCTTGGCAGCCGCAGCACTGACGACAGTTTTGGATTCCGCCGTCAAAGAAATCAATTTTAAGGGGGCCATTGGGTGGATACTCACCACCCAATTTCGGGCATGCAGATGGACACCCTTTTTGAAAATCCACGAAATCCAGACACCACCCCTGGATTCATTTGACTCAGCTTCTGACTCTCCAGAATCATGCTCCTGTCGGGGCCGATCCCGGAACGTTGGGGTCTTGGATCGAGTTGCACATTGTTGCACATTGTTACACCTGTGTCCCATTTTTTGGGGTATCCCCTGACAAGTTCAGCACCAAAAGAATCTTCAACATCGAAATCTTGGCAGCGATCAGCGATCGTGCCGTGCCCCTCGTGATCTTTTTGGGCATCCCTACTAATTATTACGTAAAAAAAACTGATGAATGAAAAATGATCCCTACTATTCTAGATTCATTTCAGAATAACTTTGTTGGTTTGGAGTTTGGAGACGTCCGTATCATTGATATCACGACAATCTGGCGACAAGTTTCACAGTACAACAGGCAAACACACAACTAAGCAGTGGGATTCAAATTCTGAACAACCAACACCTGTATCATGTGAGATCCACCCTTTCACATCATGATTGGGGATTGGACAGCAACATCTGAATATGCAGGCGTGATATCAACCTTCCCGGGCGGCTCCTTTCAATCTGAATCTCTGACTCTAATGACCTACAGTACTAGACTTGCCGTTCAAATTGATGGAAATTCCCCCAATGTGTATCCTGTTGAAGGAAAATGTCCCAGTTTGAAGTCCCGAAACATACCTTGTTGACGCCGGGCTCCTGCATTTGCATCTGGACCATGGCCAGGTAAGGCATTTCTGTCTGCCTGCCGCAACATTTCTGTGGCTTGGCAAGTCATAGCTTTGGTTACCCGGATACCTTAAAAGTAGTTACCCCAAATGGAATGCCAAAATTATACTCAAGTTATTCAAGTCAAGCTTTGGGTCAAACAAACCCTTAAATCATCCAAAGTTCACCAGAAGAGGGCGGTGAACTAGCAGCCTCCAATCTTGGAGCTTTGCCTCTTCAGTTTTACAATGGTAAACCAGGATTTTTCAAGGTCACTGACCCCCACCACCATGGCCTCTCTCATAGGCACGGTCGGAAAGGTCATGGTCCTGTGCATTGGGAAAGCAGCCACGGCTTCAGAGTGAAACCAAAATCCATTTGCATCCACACAATATGCGCCTTTAGTATCCTTTTATCACATCCCAGTTCAATCCGTTCCCAATTGGTTTTCCACATCTATGTTGGTTTGCGCCAGCGTAACACGGCCTGAGCTCGGTGGATTTCGGGAATGACCTGAGCCAACAGGGTTGGCTGGTTGACACCTGTGTCCCTTGAAGTTGATGACATGTTGACATGAAATTCAGGAAAGTTATGGAATTTGGCAGAAGTCCAATGTTTTTTGTTCTCTGATTTCTTTCCCCTGGGACATGATGGGACATGATGGGACATGATGATAGTCAATAACATAGATGGGACATGATGGGACACTGTGAACAATGTTTGAGACCACAAACCATCTACCTTATTGACCCCATGATTGTTGGTGTTTCAACAGCTTCTTCATTGTATAGTCGTATCATGTCAAGTCTATACAATATATACAACTTATCATGCCACTGGCTTTGACTCTCAGTCCAGAGCGATGCTCCTGGTGTTTTTTTGGGACATAAGGATGTCCGAACATTTGGGACATAAGGATGTCCTCTTAGCTTCAACCACGAAAATATTTCCACCCGGACCATGGGCCAACGACTGTCTGGATCTTCTCCAGGGGGAACCCCATGAGCTCCTGCACCAAACAGGGCGTTTGGGCCACAAGTTGACAGGGCCCCTGGGTGACCAAAGGTTGAACCGGTGGACGGGCACGATGAGACCGGAAACAATCTCATAGAGTTCTTGGTTAAAAGATGTTAAAAGATGTGCCACACATACAGGTAGAAAACACTATTTAATCCATGTAAATTAACTGTATAATATGTATAATTATGAATGTAAATATATATGAACCACCTACACAACCGAACATACGTTGTGTATACCGATGCCAGTTTAAATTTGATGCATCCCAAATCAACTGTGCTGCCTCGGCCCCTTAACTTCCCATGGGCCACTGTCCCATCACACCAGACCAAGAAGTCAAGGATTTTTTGCTGCGTTCCAAGTAAGAGTTGCCCTCCTGTTGAAGGGCCAAGAGTTGCCAAAACACGCAGGCAGCCGCAAACCCCTTGAATAGAGGTTCCATTGTTGGACGGCACGTAAAACTAGAGCCATCTGCTCATGGGGCTTCTTGCCGAAGCTCAAGAAGGTCATCCACAAACTCTTCCAAGATCTCCTTCAAAAATGGGTTGGCACTGCATACAGACTGGATCTCTTCAATATCTGCATCTGAAAGAGTTGCGTAGTTGGCAGCAGGGTTGGCACGACCTGGCTGGGGTCATTTCACCCTGCTGGCTGCTGGTGACTATCCCAAAATGACATAAAATGACCAAGTATTACCAAATGCGCAACGAATTTGAAACATGGTTTTCTATTACTAGTTTTGACCTCTACCCGACCTGAATATACAGGAATGGAATCTTGACGCAAGACCGTGATAACTCCTCTGAGCCATTGGCGGACCCATTTCATTCTGCACGCCTCGATCTCTTCTTGGCGTTCTCCAGGTCCACACCCATAAGTCAAATAGAAGTGGTACGTCTTTGCCCTCAAAAAACCTTTCAGAAAAATGGAATTCCACGCTGCATGTTCTATGAAATCCCATCGCATAGAGCGACCTAGCTTGGCAGCCCCCGCATCGAAGAGCCTGGTCTCCAGCTGACTGATCAACCGCTGCTCCTCGTGCGTGAAGCTCTGAGGATAGAACTGGAGGTGTCGCCCATCGCAGATCTGCTCGAGGACATCCGCAACTGAGGAATCACCGTCTGTAAACAAGGCCTTGTGACGCTCAAAGGCCTTGTCCAAGATCTGCTTCAAATGAAATTCTCTGATTTTCTGGGAGTCCGGCCCCCCCCAAAGGGATTTCACTTTTGCCAGGATCGAAAGCGCCTGACACAATTGCACACCACAGTCAGTCGAAGAGCCAAGATTTGTATCATCTTCCAAGACTTGCAGGCATGCCTCAAACATCACCACCACTGCTTCTGGGGCATGGCCACAATGGCTTGTTGCACACAAAATGTTCATAAACTCAACAAACAGCGCGTCAGGGTTGTCTCTATCTCTCAGTATCTTCAGGAATGTTGCTGTGGACGAAGTGGTCGAATCCAGGATGTTCCGTTTCGTCAGCTTCACAAACCAAGACGCGATTCCACATCTCAGCGCCTCCGCGGGCGGGATAGAACAAATCATGTTGGCCACGAGCTCATTTACTCTTCGAAGCCTCCAGTAGTAATCCCTTCCAACATCTGTCTGCCATTTAGTAAGCACGGTTTCCAATGTCGCCATGGCTTTTAAAAGCAGCTCCTGCACAGGCTTCTCTGGCAGGGGGCCATCTTTTCCACCCTGGCGGCTGAACAGTTCGGCAAACACGGAGCCCATGAAGCATGGGAAGTGCTCGGCCAAGTGGTAAAAGACATGGTTTATCTGATACCTGTCAGCAGCCGCGATGATGTCCAAAGGGTACATGCTCAGGTCCTCTCGCCAGAGCAGGCCTCCGAACCCGAACCCGGGGAGAGCTTTGGCCATAGTAATCTTGGTGTCTAGCCCCCCATGGTGGACGAACAGCTTGCAGCAGAGGAATCCACACTCCTCCAAGCTCGAAATGGAGTCTGTGTACTGCGTCACGAGCCAATGTCCGAAACTGGACCTTAACGCCTTGCTTGCAGCAGAAAGGCATATGCGAGATGCCTTATCGCAGCGGTTGAGCAAAAGGCCGTCACTGTCCTGAGGGATCCACTGCAGCAGAACGTCGTGGTAAAATGATTCCCTCACCATGGCAAGGTCGATGATATTGACTTGGTTGGTGCATGTTGTTCCACTAACACATGCTTGGATAGCATTAGCAACATGTTGAATCATTCTAGGGTTCTCTAGGTGCCCAATGAAAATCCATCCCTACCCTGCTGCATGATGGTCTTCACCAAGCTGGAGCCATTAGTCATAAGACATGGCTCGACATCTTTTCGGTCTTCTAACATATCTTTTGTGGCGCGCAGGATGCACGGTCACGGATCAATCTTTCAGATGGAAGGTTTGTCTTGAAATTGGGTACCCCCAAGATGTGATGATTTATTCTCATCATCCCTTTTCCCATTAAAAATAGCCATCACCTAGGGAAATCGAGGTATCATCTCGCCTATACCTCATGCTTTCATCATGTTTCTATATGTTCCTAAAGTTGTTCCTAAAATTGTATCCAAATATCTTCTTTTCATCATTTTCCCATATATTCCATATGTTTTCATCATCATATCTTCCGTACTACATTGGCCCTTGGCGCTGAGGACATCCTGCGCAGCTTCCAGTATCAAACCTGGGATCGCAGCTCGACGGGACGGAATCGGGTGCGACAGATAAGGGCTGCCTTGACGCCATATGAAGGGGATAGTCCATATAAGGAGACCTACCCTGGCTAGGAACCTTCTGCAAATTATACTCAATCAATCTCACTATATATATATATGTATACACATAATTATATAGCTGGTTGGTGGTTTCAACCCCTCTGAAAAACATTAGTCAGATTGGATCATCATCCCAGCTACTGGGGAAAATAATCCAAGTGTTCCAAACCACCAACCAGATACATATTTATGATGATATATACAGGTGGGATATATCCTAAAACTTCTGGACTCTGCAAACATGGTCATCCATGAAGGATTTATGGGATGATCCCCCACAAAGTGGGGATTAACTCATGGTCTCATAGAATCCATTTAATATGGTCCTCATTTAATGCCCTCTTTGTGAAAGAAACAATAGAAAACTATGGAAATCCATGGAAGTCCGGGAGGAGGCACAGAACATTTTTAGATTTGTTTTGGTTTTGGTTTTGTTTATATAGAAATTCTTAGTTTTTTAGATTAAAGATGATTAACGTACTTTCTGGCCATTTGTAGGACTGAAAATTGGCCCAAGGTCTTAAATGAAGACCTATGCAAATGGTTCCCAGGATGATCACATGGATGGGGTGAAGCCTGAGAGTGATTTCAAAATCATCCAAAGTTCCTCTTTTGATTTGCATGGTCACTGACCCCACCCAAAGGGTCATGGTCCTGTGTATTGGGAAACCAAAATCCATTTGCCGGCCGAAGACTTGGGGATCCTGTTGTAGAAACCAAGAATCATGAGACTTTATGGATGACCAAAATGATTGACGATGAAATCGCCATCTGATTCTTTTGGGGTCCCCAATCGTTTTAGTATGTTGGTCTGTTTGACCTAAAGTAAACCAACAAAATCCTAGCTGCAACGGGCAAAATTCACTGGAGACCATTGAAGATCAACCGATTCGCCACATAGCGGTGCCAAGAATTTACCATTTTTTATCCAGCACATCATGCAGAAGAGCCGGACTCTTCCAAGATAACAGTCAGGTATTTTACAGCCAGGGTTTAGATAGTTGACGCTTAAATGTAGATAGGTGCATGACTGCATGACATATTATGACATCAACCTTCCAGGGAGACAGCCACTTGCAAGATGCACCCGAATTTCAGGAGACACACCTGGTGCAAACCAGTTTTAACAAGGGAGGACCCAATTTGGTGTATCCTCTGATAATAAACACCATAACACACACATATATATATAATATTATATAAATATATATATATATATACATCCATACATCCATACATCCATATACAGTGAAATTCACCTCCGTATACCCAGTTGGAGTAGGCCGCCGTGTCCCATGTTGAGGACAACACCGATATGACATCAACAGGTAGTTGTTGACAAACCATGATTGGATGAGAATCCCATAAAAAATCAACTCTGCACGATGCCAATCGTGCTGGTGAAGTATCTCCCAAACATGATGACATGGTTGATCTGTGTTTGACATATATATAAATATATATCTATTTGTATATTTGTATACATATATATATACATAATCAAATATACATATATATATATATTATATACAATACTATATATGTGTATATATATAACATACTTGGTGAGATCCTGCACTTTTGGGTGGCTCAAAACCATCGAGACTTATTCCCGGGCTTCCGCGCTTCTTCACCATCTGCCAGGTATTGAAAAGGCATGACCGTCAGATCGATGCCTGGTGATGTGCGAAGAATTATTGGCATTGGTTAAGCCCAAAGAGCTGGGATACCAAAATGGCAATGGAACATGGTTGGGGAAATAACCAAGAAGTAAATCGTCTACACAATTCATCAAACTTTTGGATTTCCCATTGTCAGGTTTGATTCTCGGATAATTGATACTGGACATCACGAAAATCTTGTGATAATGATAGGGTCTTCATTAGTCAAACAGGGGGTCGAACCAGCCACCCAAAAGAAAAGGGGGAAACTAATCCGGCAAACCATGCAACGAAACATAAACAAACAAGCGCCCTTTTGGCGGGCACTTGAGCCATAGGGTCGGCAACGCTACAGGTTAATCCCCTGACCCAGGTGGTTGTTTGGGTTAGGGGAAAAAGGGAGCCTACCTCTACCTACAGCCCTCTACTTACCTAACGCTTCTAGGTAAGTGGTGCTTGTGCTATACATATTTCGGATGTATCTACTTTGAATTACGGTTGGACTCATAGCTATGGCAATGCTCTACATAAGACCTATACTACCTATGCTGTACATAGTGGGGCTCAGGGGTCGGTATATTTCAACTCCCCCCTCGCCTGTTCCACACGCACTGCGCATTGGCAGTATCCAAAGTAACTACTGTCGCGTGAACGGACGTTCACAGCGACCTAGGCTTTGGATTTAAGGTCTAAGGGGAGGTCAGTACGAATTCCTAAAAGGATTAGTGCTGCTGCCCATTTGTGTGGAGGCAATGCCTTGGTGAATATGTCTGCCGCCTGATCATTGGTGTGGATGTACTCTATTTCAGCAGAGTCATCTCGGAAGACTTCAGACAGGCAAGACAAGTTTACTTTGTGTGTTCTAGTTATATGACGAAGCTTGGGACTGTATCCTTCCTTCACAACTAGGATTGTTGCTTGGTTATCTTCGTGGACCCTTAAGGTTACGGAGCGTGCAAGCAACAGCTCCCATAACTGTAAGGCAGGCAAGCCTTCTTGATAAAGCGAATGGGCTAAACTAACAACCTCGCTTTCCGTGGTCGATCTAGAAGTGGATGTTTGGCGCTTGCTGATCCATGCAAGCGGGAAGAAGGAACTAGGGCCAGATAAAGCCAGAAAGCCACCAGAGGTTGAGCGTGCAGTTGACCTATCGCCGGCGAAGTCGGCATCGACGAATAGTCTAAGCTCTAGGTCTTCAGGCTTGTCCTGAATGGTACCTACCAACCTATAGTGTGGGGTTGAGGCTATGTACTGGATTAATCTTAGGACCTTCTTATCATCCCCCCTGGACCACGACTGGACCTTTGTGGCCAGATCATTGATAGGCTTGATGATATCGGGACGTGCAAGTCTACCTAACCAAAGGGCTTTCATCAACATCTTACATGCATTTGGAGCTAGTTCCCCTTTAGTTTCATCATCTTCAATGGTGATGGAACCCTCAGGTGGAAATGGCGTGGCGGCATGCTTGAGTTTGGTGACACCAGTTATTGATTTATACAAATCTACGGTCTGCTGAGCGTAGTTTGCCATATCAAAAACCATGCCTGTTTGGGATTGGAAGGCTGCACACTTGTCATGACCTTCGGTCTTGGATAGTGGGGTAACAACATGGTTGCGTCCAAGGATCCTATAGATGGGCTCCGGGGGTTTTAAGTCTACCACAGAAGTTAACTTACTCCAGAATGCATCATGCTGGTCGGCGGGGCCAGCTAAAGTTAAATCGTCTACATAAGTTGACAGAAGTAACTTAGTATCTGGGAAGTAAAAGTTTCCTGGGTATTCTGGAACTTCTTGCCCTCCAAGGTTCTTGATGATGACTTTCAGGTGTTGTTCCCACAGGCCTCCGGCATCAGGATGACCGTATAAGGCTTTAATTAAGAGGACTACGGGCTTAACAAACTGTTGCTTCCAATACTTAGGGCGGAGCTCCGGGGGAAGCTCAATCCAGGTTTTGTATTTGGAAGACAATAGTGCTTGAACGTAAGCTTTGACCGCATCAGCGGCCGTCGCGCGGTTGCCCGGCAGCGACCCATACGCTAAGCAGGCGTTGAGCCCTTGGACGGAGGTAGGATTAGCGCCGAGTTCTTGGTAGACGGCGGCTGCACCATGCTCGTCCTTTGCGCAGTCTCCTTTATACACGATGCGCCCTTCATTTTGTGAAGGTGGTCTGCGAGCTCGTAGAATTTGATGGACGCAATGGTCATTAGCTGACCGAAGTGTACGGACACACCAGAAGCTTTGGCTTCTTTGCGCACATCTTCTTTCTCGCGGACCGAGCCAAGGTCTCAAGTGCCAGCTTTGACCAAACCATCGGCTTCAGCGCGGATTGCTTCAAGCGCCTTAGGGTTGGACAACATCTCTGCACGAGACAAAAGCTTAGTGACCATTGCTTTGATTTCAGGCGTTGGCGCCTTTGGATCCTCCAGATGGAGGGCTTGGGCAATCAATTGTTCATGGTCAAGAAGTTCTATAACTAACCTATTAGCGGTGGGATCTGATTCAACTGCTATAGCTAAATCTTCAAAACCAGCTAATGGGGATACGTGCTTAAGGTATTGTTCAATTTCCCTATAGGGGGTTGCGGCTCGCTAGTTGCCGGTTGGCAAGGCATAGCAGGAACGGACTGCTGGGCACATTTTGAGGGAAACAAAACTTGCGCAATTAGATTAGTCATTTGGGGCGGATACATTGCGGAGCGAGTGGTCTCAGCTCCCTCACATCTGGAATGAGGTTGCTGGCATCGGCACCGCATATCTTGAAACGCCTCTACAATTCGGGAAGAAGTAGTCTTGAGTTTCCATGGCTTTTTGATGGGATAACCATTTCTGTCGGTAAACCTACGGTACACCCTTCAAAACCAACTGTCATGAACTGTGGATGTTTCTCAAAGAATGCTACAACGTCAGGCCTTTTCCAGCCAGAGCAAGGTCTTGGCCATTCAAACGTTACAGTACCACCATGATTGAGAACCCTTTCAGCGCTTTTAGTAAAACTACTAAACAACCGTTTTGACTCCTTGACTTGGCGGGCAAGCTTCCTCATGAATGCGGCACCACCCTTCTTCCTATTGATGTACTGCCAAGTGGATCCGGATGTGCAAGGGATAGAGGCCCACAAATGTGGGGGTGCAACTTTTGCGGCTTCATCTATCTGATAGTCTAGTTGCTCACATTGTGACTCATCTCCCAGGTCTAACCTATCCTTACAAAGTCTAACATGATTAATGCATATTAATGCCATATTCTTGGTGAGTTAAACCCATCTGAGAATCCTCGGAACAAGCAAATTCAAACATGGTTGACTTGGCATTGGGTCTGGAAGCGTTCTTGGCAGCTTTCCGGCTCCTACGATTATCGCGGTTAGTTGGCTTACCTACAGCGGGGCAGCCAAAAACAGGCAGCGACTTTTGACATAGGTCGGAACATCGATTGGCAACTTGGGGAAGAATAGCTACACCAGAAACAGAAGCGGCAGGCTCGGCTGGAAAACTGGGTTTGGCTGACCCTGGTACTTCACCTCTTATGAAAATTTCATCGAAAAGTTCTCTGTCCTCTGCGGAGAGGTGTGAAGGTATGGGGTCCGATATGTCCTCACCTCGGAAAATGATGCCATGGGCTTCATCATCCTTGTCTTCCGCTTCAGTTTCACTTTCGGGAGGTGGAGCTTTCTTTTCCCTTTCAGCTTCTTTTTCTTTTTCTACCAACATTGAGAAGCGGGTTCTGCACTCATCAGTGTGCGCACGTGAATGGACAGTGCAGCCTTTGCAACCAGGGGTCTCTTTCCATTTAAGGATACGGTCTACGGTTATATAAACAGAACGACTTTTGAGACCTGGTGTAGAGGGTGAGGCTATTCCGCCCTCCTTTGGGAAGGGCACATCCTTTAAGGCATATTCAGGCAACTTAAGATCATCTGGGTTATCCCCCCTCATGAGAGCTTGGTGGCGTGAAAAACCTACTGGAAAAACAGGATCACCTTCAGGGACAAATATTTCTGCTTCTGGAACATCAACGGCTGAATTCCCACCTCTAGTGCGATACTCTTGATAATCTAGCACCCTAAGAACATTTCTATATCTAGAACCGGGATCAATCCTCCAACCCAAAAATAGACCAGGTGACATGTTTGGCTCCAAAGTCCTTTTGGTGGGTGACTTCCTACGGTAATACACTAACTGACCAAAGCATAACCTCATGCCATCAAACTTATTCCTAGTAAGCGACTCCCATTGGGTTTTGTCGGGGTCAGCTATTGCTGGCTTGTCGAATGACATTGAAAGACAAGCATATGGATAGCTATATGTGTGGTATTCGTAGGGAAGGCCAGATTGGAGGTGAATAGTGCGACAACATTCCTTTTCTTCTCGAACATCTCTTTCGAGGATGGCATTGTGGGGCCATCTGTTCGGCAAAGAGGTTTCTGGAACCATGCCTACGGCATGTGCCGCCTGCTCGAGCTCGCCGGCTTCGTCCATTTTGATGAACGTTCGGGTGGTGAGCTCTGATCCACGCAGTCCTAAGAAATGCCTAAAGTTGCGAGCATGCGCGTCAGCAGTACGTTTGGACAGTGGGTATGCTACACGCGCTCCAGAGTACGCATCGCGGATGACATGATGCGACCTTATTCCCCCAATACCTACACCCATGTGTTCAGACCCTTTAGCTAAGATAACATCATCAGTAGCAAGCTGTTCTAGCGGCTGCTTTGGGGGATCAACAAGATCATCGGCTTTGCCATCTTTGACATGTGAAACCCTCATGGCGGTATCTTTTGCTATATGGCACAAAGGACAGTAGGGATTTTTGGGAAAATGGGTACGCAAGTGCTCAGGGCTACTGGCTTGCTGCTTTAGAACTTCATCCTTGGGCGGCTCACCATCACCTAGCTCTACCAAAAGCTTATCATCCATTGGGTGTTTAGGCTCCGACGCGCTAGCGGGCCCAGCAGCGTCCTCAACAGGTTCGGGGTCTAGAATTTCATCTACATCTGAGGGACTAGGAAGGTCACTACCGGCAAAACTAGGGGCAAAGCCGGGGTCATTAGGATCTTCGTCGTCATCGGGAGCATCAGTTTCCACAGGTGGAGCCGGCACGGCAATTGAGATAGGAGCAAGGTGCTCACTAGGCACAAAATGGCGTGGGGTCAACTCTTCATCATACTGGGGAACATATTCAACTACCCTAGATGCTCAGATTCTAGCGTTCCGGGGAACTTTCATCCTACACCTGTTGATATTTTCAGGAGCTATCAAGTAGGGGACATTCTCCCTGGGATCCCAGACAAACATGTAACCCTTATCTATGACAGTCTTACCAATGCTTTGTGCGGGAGGACATTCTTTAAGGACATAGACCTCTTCACCTTCAAGAATCTTACTTCCATTAAAAGCTAGTGATTCTTGGCCGGGCTGGCTGCCACCTCCGGTAGCAAAAGCAACAGGATTGGGTGATTGTTGCAAGTGCTCCTTCATGGCTGGTGTGAGGGCTTGGCGTCCTATCAAGTCTCGACCTGCGGCGGTGTCCCAAAGCCAAGGGATGGATTTGGAGGCCTTCATTGGCATGGCATTGATGGGGTCAGGATTATTAGTCGCGCCATCGGCAGCGACCTCTGGGATTGTGACAGTTGCCATACTAGCAGCAGCTTTGGAAGGGGCTTTACCGCTTTTACCAAGTGCTCTAGGAGGAGGTCCCTTATACTTGTTGGTGTCTGAGTGGAGGAACGCGCACGACTTAGCTTTGCATGCATTGTACGCATAGAACATGGGTTCTGGCCTTTTCGGAAGCGCTCATTTTTGCTACTTTCTTGGCCTCTTCCCCACGTGGGGTCGTGTTGCCTTTCCTGTTGGGCGGAGGCGGCTTTGGGCCGGATGGCTTAGCTTTGGGCTTCGCCTTTGGGGCAGGAGCTGCCTTCACGTCCTCCTTCTTTGGGGTTTTCTTTGGTTGAGGATTACCCCCCCCTGAACCCTGGCTTTTAGGCGTGGCCTTAGCTTTGGGATTAGGGGTTGGTGCAGGGGCACCAGCGATTTTGTCATCGGGGGTATGTTGGGTACCAGCATAGCCGGCAGCAGGCTTCAACTTCAGCTGCTTGTCAAACTCAGCGCGATTACGCTTTTGCTGATCAAGTTGGATAGCAAGTTCAACCTTAGACCATAACCAGTCTGTGGTGCGACGGTGGCTATCTAGTCGGGCTTCCCTAGCTTTAACAGCCTTTGGGGCGATCACGGCATTGCGCTCTAGCTCGTCGATGAGATGGTTAAACAGCGTTTGTTGTCGCGGCATATCCTCTAAAGGGATGGTAGACATTACGTAAATATACTTATCCCTAAAGGCTTCTAAGTCAGCTACCGTGTTGCCAACGACCTTAAGGGATAACAAATTCCGCTCGCCAAGCATGCCTATGCGGTCACGCTCCAATTGGAAATGTTTGAATATTTTACGCAACATCGCGCGCCCGGAAGGCATTGCACCACTAGCTGCGCGCTCTGCTTCTACCATTTGCTGAAAAACAAGACCAAACCTACCGCGCTTACAGGTCTTTATGAGCCTAGAAGCGATCTCTCGATCAGTGCGGGGGTACCTGGGATCGGCTTGAAGAACAGTTTCATCATTGGTTAGGCACTCTTGGGCCCATTGGTAAACTTCATTACCGGGGGTCTTTTGGAGTTTGCCTATTGACATCAACACCTGACTGATCTATCCACGAGCTTGACCTGCGTTATCTGGTGGATTCGGAAAAACCATGTCAGCTAAGGATTTTACCCTAATGGTATCTTCTTCATCATCCGCGTAGTTAACAGCAGGTGGCTGTGGGGCTAGATAGGGTTGGTTCATGGTAAGATGCGGGCATTCGACCTCTTCATGGAGTTCACCACAAATCCTACATTCAGTAAGGACTAATGGGGCACGCACTGAGTGAAACTCACCAGAATCCGAGGAGGACTCTGAGCTACCTGAATCAACTGATCTATTAGCAGAACCAATATGGTGATAAGACGTGGTATTGTCAACAACTAAACCCTGTTGCGCCAACGGAAGTGGCGGCAACCCTGGCGGTAACACCTGTTGCGGTGGTGGTGCACGACCTATGGACCCAAAACGTGAGTTTGCACAGGGAGTGCCCGCAACACTAGCATTGGTTGGACCTAAGCCCGGTGCGCTAGCAGCGGCGCCCTTTGGGGGCGTGCATGGAGGTGCTATCGGCAGGGGTGCATGGGCAGTAAGTTGCGGTTGTTGTTGCATCTGTTGAAGTTGCTGTTGTTGCGATTGCAATGCATTAGTCAATCTACTCACTTCAGCTAAAAGTTGTTGGACTAAAGCTGATTCTGTTGGATTCGAACCACTTGCAACATTAGCGCTGGGTACCATGACATTTGCTGGCATGGACAAGTTGGCAAGAGCCAACTCCGCATGTTGGGGGTCCGCCATAACAGTCGCGGGCATAACACCCGGAGGGTGAAAAGATTGAGGCATGGACGGAACAACATTTGGTGCTACTTCATGGGATGATTGACCAACAGAAGCCCTGGGGGTGGCCCAAGTAGTTGCCTCTACAACCATTGGATTTGCGACCTCTTGCAGGGGAACTGGAGTGTTTTGTGGGGAACCAAAAGGCCTAGCACGAACATCTGGTGTTTGTGTTGGAGCTGGATTATAACCCTCAAATAGATCAAAGGCATCCATATTTTGCTCTTCAGGGATTACCCTTTGACATATATTTTCTTGGGGAGGATCCGCAAGTAAGTCCATGAGGGCAGAACCTGAAATGGGGGAAACTGGAACCGGGGATGCTACAGCCAAGTTGTGTTGGCGTCTGGCTTCTGCCAGCTCTTGCTCAAGGAGAGCAATCCTAGTATCCCTTTCGGTTATTTCAACTTCCCGAACGGCCAATTGTTGATTACCCAAATTGATTTGTTGTTGAAGTGGTCTAACATGAGATTCCACAAATTGTTGGGCTTCCCGTTGCAAAACCGCTTGACTAGCTAAGACTTCCTGCTGAGCTTGCTGCCTAGCCCCAAAAATTAATTGTTGGGCTTGTTGAGAGAGGTTGTGCTCAAACAACTCCGAACCCCTGTCCCTCTCAGCCAGAGCGGCGTGAGCTTCCTCCTGGTTGTGCAGGATGGAACGTGCTGCGGCGTCGCGCATTTCTGCAGCGACCTGGCCAAAGTCGGATTGCTGCTGTGCGATGCCTTGTCTAGCTTGGAAGGCTTCTAATTGGGATTGGATAGCAACATTACTAGCATGGTCCGCGATAGTGGCGGCATGGTGCGCTTGGGTTACAGCAGCACCCGCAAGGAAAGTGGCTTGGGTTGCACTAAGGTCTACTGGATTATCTTCATCAGGACTATTTCTTGGATTTGGACCATGGGGTGCCCTTTGCCTAAATCTATTATGTTGAGATGCTTCCACACTAGTACCTGATGATTCATCAACACGCATGGCATCCCTAGAAGAAGGCAACTGGATTCTTCGTGGAACCAGGGAAGTAACAACTGCCGGGACCCTTGCTGCATTTGGATTAGATGTTTCAGGACTACTCCTTGACCTACTGTTAGATGAACTAGGATCAGAAGGGGGAGAAATACTTGACATCTTGACCCAAACAAGGCTGAACTTTTGCGCTCAACTGCAACTGTGGTTGATCCAACGCGAGCTTTGCTCAGCGTTCCAAGCAAATGCAAAAAGGAAGACAATGCAGACCAGGCGGCACAATACTATCCCAACCAACAATGACTTCGAATGTTGGATATTAAGATAATAAAGTGCAAAATTGAAATGAATTATATAAGTTCGGGTGAACTACAGCTTCGCCAGCGGTGATGACCCTGGCTCTGACTACAGCTAAAACCCTAACAAAAGACAAAAGACAGGGACAGACCGACGGAGTGTAGCGAGCAAGCTCAGCTACCTCGGCTTTTCGGATGTGCCTACCGGATGCTGTAGGGCCACTGGGCTTGTGCCAGTGCCTACCAGAGGGATTTGTCCTCTTTGCCGCCGTGCGGCGGGTAATATTGATCAGGCCTTAACGGGATTGGACGGCGGCGGTGGAGGATGTAATCAATCCCTTCGTGCCGGAGCCAATCTTCGACCTCCGCGATCCAGGTGAGCTCTTTGTCGTTTCTGCCTTCTGACCCAAAGGCTCCTCTATTGAAAAAAACCAATAGGACGATTGATTTTTTAGCAAAATCAATCTTCGATTGAAAACAGCTTTTTGTCAATAGATTCTGCTTTCTTTGAAAATTTAAAGATTGAATTTCCGATTGATTTTTGAAAAGCATTTTTCCTTGCAAAACAGACAAGTTTCTATTGATCTCTCGATTGATCTGTCTATTGATTTCTCGATTGAATTTTAGATACATCTGGATAGCCACATGTTAGGGCTGACTCTGGTGGCTGGATATAAGCCACATGTGAGGGTTGCTTTAAATAAGGTGGCTGGATAGCCATGGATTTGCCCATTAGTCAGTGGTGGCTGGATAGCCACAAAACTTGTAAAGGAGAGTGTGGTGGCTGGATAGCAATGACATTTTCTAAGCTTAGTGTGGTGGCTGGATAGCCATGGATTATTTTCAGACAAAAGAATGATTTCTGTGGCATGCTGGCTCAAGAGCAACTTTGCACTTGACTCCAGTGCCTGACATCACCATGGGCAAAGGAGGCTGCAGAAGGCAAGCAACACCCACCATAGATATGGAGCACCTGGAGGACCTCCTGAAGGACCATGTGAGGAAGGTGGGGCACTCCCAGGCTTTTCAGTTTGGCAAGTATCTGAGCATCAGCAAGGCACAAGCTATCAATGCTGGAGCCCTACTAGCTCAGGAAGACTTCTTGTTGAAGTTGATGGCAGTGAGTGATGGGCTCCTTTTCAACTACAAGGATTTGAAAGAAGGGTTCACCCAAGTGTGCAGAGCTTTCCCTGGCTTGAAGGAAAGCTTTGATTTGGAGATGAGGTCAACACTGGGTGGGAAGTTGGCTGAATCAACCATGACCATGTGCACACACATGCGAAGACTGAGAGTGCCCCAGAAGTTTCAAGAGGCTTGCAGTACCCTCAGTGACTGGCAAGTTGAAAAGCTGGAAGGGTTGAGGGCAGCATTTGGTGTGGACACAGATAAAGGGCCAAATGGGAAAAGTGGTGCTTCAGGGTCAAAGGCAAAGAAGGAAGAAGAATCAAGAGAAGAAGATGAGGAAGGAAGCTGTGAGACCCAAGATCTGTTGGATTTGGAAGTCCCCAGAACTCCTGGAAAGGATGGCCCCAGCTTGTTGGATGCTGCCCTGCAGGTGTCACCTGTGCCTGCCAGGAAGCAGAACCTCAAAGCTGCCATGGGCTTGAAGAAGCCTGCTGCAGCTGGGAGCAAGAAGCCTGCAGGCAAGATTTTGAAGGAGATCAACAAGAAGAGTAAGATAGCAAAGGCAAAGGTGAACAAGGACAAGGTCGACTACAAGGAAGCTGAGATGAGGCTCATGCCTTATAGGAAGACAACTGCTGTGGCAGTGGTGGCAAAGGGTGTTGGGCAGCTTTTCCAGGTGGTGACTTTCAAGAATGTCGAGAAGAACAGCAAGGCTGCAAGGAAGCTCATGGAGATGCTGAAGAAGGGTAGCTCCTTAGCTGATGTTTTGGCAGCCAAGGAAAAATTGGCAAAGTGAGGAAGACACCTGAAGGAAGCTGGAGAGACAAAAAGAAAGCTCTAGTGAGTTAGAGTGTGGTGGCTGGCTAGCCACAAGGTTGGGTGGGGATTTGTCAAGAGGTGGCTGGATAGCCATGAGATTTGTCTGGGTTGTCTGTGGTGGCTGGATAGCCATGGATTTGCAAATCAGTCAGTGGTGGCTGGATAGCCACAAGACTTGTAAAGGGAAGTGTGGTGGCTGGATAGCCATGAGATTTGTCTGGGTTGTCTGTGGTGGCTGGATAGCCACAAGACTTGTAACTTAAGGGAAGTGTGGTGGCTGGATAGCCATGAAATTTGTCTAAGCCTAGTGTGGTGGCTGGATAGCCATGGATTAGCTTCAGGCAAAAGAATGATTTCTGTGGCATCGTGGCTCAAGAGAAACTGCACACTAGCTTGACTCCAGTGCCTGACAGCCATGGCAAACCAGTGGGTTGACTCCTGGGGTAGATGGACTGGCTGGAGTGGAGACTGGAATGGCTGGAGTGGTCAGAACTGCACTCCACAGCACCGGGATGAGGCCAACCAGCCCCAGGCTACTCATGCCACCCAGCTAGTCAGGCCACCCAGCCTCAGGCCACTCAGGCCACCCAGCCTCAGGCTGCCCAGCTTCAGGCCACCCAGCAGGCTGCCCAGCCTGCCCAGCCTGCACAGGCTGCTGCCACTGAGCCAGGAAAAGGTGGGGGAAAAGGAGTTGGAGGAAAAGAAGAAGGAAAAAGTGGAACTGGTGGAGGACAAGAAAAAGGAGACAGTGGAAATGGTGGAGAAAAAGGAAAAGGAGGCAAGAAGGAAGGCAGCACAGCAGAGGAGGAAGGAAGCAAGAAGAAGGTCAGCTTAGAAGGGAAAAGAAGGAGAGAAAAGGGCAAAGCTGGGGGGTAGCCCAGCCAGCTCAACTGGCAGTGGCAGTATGGCTGGAAAACTGCAGGACTTCAACCCCAGCCAGGGTGGGCTGCAGAGCAAGGGCTACAGAGAGATGCTGAGGCAGCTCCACCACCAGAAGGCACCTGAGATGGCCTGGAATGAATTCCAGGATCGGCTGGGAATGGCAGCTAGTGAGAGGATGGAGTTGGGATGGCTGAAGGAGGCAGGGTAGTTTGGGGGGGGTAGCCATGGGATTTGCATGTTTTTGGTGGCTGGATAGTTACAGGATTATGGGATTTAATATCTGGTAGCCATGGGATTTCTGTTTTTTTTGGTGGCTGGAAAGCCATGGGATTTGTATGGATTTAATGTGGTGGCTGGATAGCCATGAGATTGGTCAGGCTTAGGTGCTGTCCCAGTGTTGCCAGGACAGCCTGAGAGTACACCTGAGGAAGGCCTACCACAAGTATGTGGAGGAGAAGCAGGGGAAGGGAATGGCCTCTGCCTTTGACACCTTCCTGGAGGAGATGATCGACTACATGGACAACCAGGTCCAGGAAGAAGATGAAGCCATGGGAACAGGACCCAGAGGATACTTGGTATGGGTTCCAGAGGAAGACAGTGAGGAGGAGAGCAAGGAAGCTGAGAAGGTGGCTGAGGAGCTCATGCCAATGTGCCTGAGTATAAAGATGGGAGCCTGGACCCATCTTTTTGGGAAGAGCACTGGAACCTCTTCAAGCAGTGTGGTGAGTGCAAGGAGTACACCTATGTGAACAAGAACCACATGCTGAGAGCGCCAGGATGCAGAGGCTGCATGAAAGCAGAATGCACTGGGAACAGAAAAAATGGCAAGAAGAACCTGCTCAAGCTCGTGGCGAAGTACCATGGCGAGTCATGGGTGATGCAGTACTGCAAGTAGCTGCAGATGACAGCTGCTGTGAGCCAGTTTTTAAAGACTGCATGACAGATGCAGGATGCTGGAGAGACAAAATATGGAAAAAAAGCTGGTAGCTTGTGGTGGTGGCTGGATAGCCATGGACTTACAAAATGGAAGTGGTGGCTGGATAGCCATGGACTTAAAAAATGGAAGTGGTGGCTGGATAGCCATGGACTTAAAAAATGGAAGTGGTGGCTGGATAGCCATGAGACTTTTTGTTTGAGTGATGTGTTTTTGAGTGGTGGCTGGGTAGCCATGGGAGTTGCTTGTGTGCAGTGGTGGCTGGATGGCCATGGATTTGAAAGATTGGTCAGTGGTGGCTGGATAGCCATGTGGGAGTTGCTTGTGTGGTCCTGGTGCCTGGGTGGCCATAGACTAAATAAATGGAAGTGGTGGCTGGGTAGCCATGAGATTGACTTTCAATGAGGTGTGTTTGAATGGTGGCTGGATAGCCATGAGGTGTGTACTCTTGCTTAGGGAAAAACAAGGTAATTAATAAATATGAACACATCAGGCTGCAGGGAAGGCATTGAAGAAACACCATCAGGCATTGAAGAAACACCTAGAGGTATAAATGGGATAACTACAGTCTCTTGGATTGGAATAATTGCAGGTCCTAAGGCCCAAGGAAGACACTGGAAAAAACTATACCTTTTGCATGTTGGGTAACACCTTCTTGGATGTGAAAAAATGTAAGGCCCAAGGAAAAAATGGAAGACTTCATTCTTTGGGATTGAAAATTGCAAGCCCAAAGGTCCAAGGAAGGCATATTGAAAATTGCAAGCCCAAAGGTCCAAGGAAGGCATATCTGGGAGAACACACCCTAGCTATGCACCTGTTCTATTGTTGGAAAGTCAAGCACACAGATCCAAGTGATGGCACCTGGGAAAACTATTCTTGCTCTGGCATGTAAAACAATGTGGCCCAAAGATCCAGGGGAAAAGCCTTGGAAATGGCTTGTGGTTAAAAAAATGCAGGCCCAAGGAAAAGCAGTTTGGGAAGTTATAGCATTCTGGAATTCAATTATCCTGGATTTGCGAAATTGGAAACTAAAAGAAGCGCAGAAAGGCAAAAAATCACATGTTATCACATGATAACATGTGAATTTTGGTGATTTTTAGTGAGATTAAAAAAAAGAAGGAATGAATCCAAATCTTCTGCAGCACTTTTGGCTGCCAGGGAAAAACCGCACTTAGCTGGTGGAAGCCATGGGTTTGAAGAGGCCTAGCTCCAAGGTGGAAAACAAAGTGGCCAAGAAGCCAGCAGCAAAAGTGACAAAGGTGGCAAAGTTCAAGAAGCCAGCAGCGCAGACTGGGAAGAAGGGAATTTTGAAGGAAAAGAAGAAAGAAGTTGAGAAAGACAATGGTGAGGAAGGGGAGGAGGAAGAAATGCTCACTGATGATGAAATGAAGTTGTACACACAGTGACATCCAAAAACCTGAAGACACACCAGCAGCTGCTGGATGCCAAGCTCTGCTCAGCCAAGGAGATTGACAAGGCCCTTGCCAAACTCCCTGCAAATGAGGCCCAGAGCCTGTGGAAGAAGTTTGAGAAGAATAGGCAGATGGCTGGAGCTGACAACTCCTACAAGGAAGCCACCAAAGGAACTGGAAGCCAGGAGAGGAAGCACAAGCTGCTGAGGTCCTTCATCCTTGATGGAGGGTCCATTGCCAAGAACTACAAGGAGGCCATGCTGGTCTATGAGAAAACTGATGAGAAGGGAGGCATGGTGAAGTTCAACACATGGAAGCAGCAGGTGGACAAATATGGAAAGGCTGAAGCCATGAGCAGGCTGAAAGCAGGAACAATGAAGTTTCGCAAGTCACCCACAGACCCAAGGTTCTTCGAGTTTGCTGATGAAAGTGAATATGTCAAGTGGAAGGCCAAGAAAAGCCAGACTGTGGCTTACAAGACTGACAAACACAAGGCTGGAAAAGATGACTGGCTCAGCATGGAGAACCTCAACTTGGAAGATGTTGGGGATGCCAGCTTTGCCTTAGCTGGCAATCAACTGGATGACATGGAGATCGAGCCTGAGCTGAAGGACTTCTTCAATAAGCAGCTCTCTGTCAAAGATGATGAGGACAAGGATACGAAGAAACAGAAGGAAAAGGAAGAGGCCAAGGAGAAGAAGAACAAGTGGGAAGAGATGAGCAATGTCAGCAAGGATGACAACAAAAGCACTTTGCTCAAGAAGCTGCTGGCATTCAAGGCAGAACTTTGCAAGGATGAAGGTGCCTTGCAGGAGGCGAAGTTGGATATGAAAGGCAAAGCTGGCTGCAAGGATGAATTGAAAATCCTGAGCTCTGCCCTGACAGAAGTGCAGACCTGCCAGAAAAAGATAGAGAAGGCCATCAACAGTGGAAGCAAGAAGGAAGAAAGCAAGAAGGCATTGTTGGAGAGCTTGGCAGCCTTGGAGAAGAGCAAGAAGTGCAAGAAGTTGGTAGCAGGACCACCAAAGAAGAAGGCTAAAAAAGAAGAGGAGGAGGAAGACTGAAGCAGCGAAGTCCTCAAATTGAGGCAGGATAGGTAAGTCCTCAAACTGAGGCAGATTGCTCTAGAGCTTGGGAAGCTGGAAAATGTCAGGAGGTTGAACAGTGGTGGCTGGATAGCCACAAGAATTGTTGTTTTGGAGTGTGGTGGCTGGATAGCCATGAAAACTTGTTAAATCTCAAGTGTGATGGCTGGATAGCCATAAAAACCCTGCTTCAGCACCTGTAACCACTTCTTCTTCCAGAATTTTTGGGTTCAAGGCAATCACAGCACCATGGCCAAGAGAAGGAAGATTTTGTATGTGAAGGGGGAGGAGACAGCAAACCCCAGGTATGCACACTGGGTTCTGGACCCCAATGAAGATAGCCAGGTGCTGGTACCACCTAGTCCAGAAGTTGTGGAGACTGAAGAAGAAGAAGAAGGGCAAGGACAGGAGGAGAACCCTGCAAGGCCTGCCACTGACTCTGCTGAAGATGGAAAGCAGGAAAAGAAAGAGGAGCAGCCAGAACCTAATTAGATATGGACCTGCTGTGGATTTCCATGGGCAGCTTCTGTGAGAAGAAAAAATGGGCGAGTGATAGCCATAGGAGTAGGCAGGTATTTTCTTGTTGGCTGGATAGCCAAAAGACTTGTTTCTTGGAGTGTGGTGGCTGGATAGCCACAAGTTTCTTTTTGAGTGTGGTGGCTGGAAAGCCATGAAGTTTTAAGTGGCTGGACAGCCCTGCTTGCAGGTGGTGATCATGCATGAGGCCCAAGGAAAACATAGCAAATATGCAAGGGAAAAAAAGGAAACATGTGCCTGACCCTGGCGATGAGATGCAGCTCACCTCCCCTTTGGCAATCATGCTGCTCAACAAATTTTGCTGGCGGAGAATCAGTGCCTGTGAAGTGCAGCAGTATGCTGCTGCAGCAATGATGAGTGGTGCAAGCGGACAGGACCTCCACACTCTGGCCAAACTTGGAGGTAGTGGTTTTGCCAAGCAAAATTGCCACAGGGACTTGGTCAGGGCTTTCTTTGGTGGCATGTCTTCGCCACAGCCAGTGCAGGTGGCCACTGTGGTCAGAGTTAAGAATGCTGAGGGACTTGTGCTGGAGAAAGAGAAAGATTTACCCGTAATATTGCCTGAGGCATGGGTGGATACACTGCAGAACAAGAACCTCTTGCAAGAATTGGCATGCAGCCAGAAAACTTTGAAGGAGTTCTGGTTGAAACAGGATTGGAAAAACAATCCCCAACTGCAATGCTGGAAATCTTTCTGGAAGAAAGTGAGAGGAAACTCGATGCTGGAATTTGAGGATAAGTTTTGCCTTTTTCTTTTGTGTTTTTGCTAGTATGTCAAGAAACCATCAGAAGATAGCCATTATGTGTACTGTAAGATAGCAACCTGAGGTGGGAGCAGCTGGCCAATTCCATGGCTCATCCATGGAGATAGTGCCCCTTACAGTGAGGTGGATTCATTGCTGGTTGTGTCAATGAGATGCGCAATCTCTGGTGTGGCCATCAAACAATCTCAGCTGCTACTGACTTGCCTCCCCAAGAGTGCAGGAACTGCTTCTTCGATGAAGCCTATATGGGAAGCAATTGCTGGCAGCTTCAAGAAGATGGCAGAAGCAGGAAAAGGAGTTCTGTTTGTGGTGGCAGGAGATTTGGAATGGTTCTCCAGTGACTTTGGGTGGCCCACTGCCATGAGCAACAACCCATGCCCATATTGCCTTTGTGACAACTACTTTGAGGAGGAGAAGAGCGTGCGGCCATTTACAGATTTCAGGAAAGATGCAACTTGGAAATCTACTTTGAGGAGTGTGTCAGCACCACCACCAGTATCACATCCCTTATTTGGAGTGCCAGGAACTTCCTTCTGGAGCATGAAATTGGATCTGTTGCACCTTGTAGACCTTGGAGTGGCATCCCACATTTATGGGAACCTCTTGGCAACCATCGTCAAGAGCCTTCCTATGGGAAAGAAAAGGGCTTTGGTGGAAGTCAACAAGATGGTGGCCATGAGATATGAGGAACTTGAAACCCCAGCAGGGGAAAGAATACCCAGACTCAATGTGTCAGACATCTTTGGTGATGAGTTCCCTTGCCTGAAACATGTGAAAGGGAGGAGAGTCAGGAAATTTGCCACTGTGGCGATACTGTTGGCTGGGACCCTGGCTACAAACACAAAAGGAAAACACATGGAAGCTTTGTGCAAGGCCATGGAGGAAGCCTATGACCTTTGTGACTTGAAGGAGTATTTTTGGGACAAGAAGGTGGGACAGCAGTTTCAAGAGAAGACTGAGGCAATCCTAGGACACTATTCATGGCTGGCAAAGAATAGCATGAAGAGTGCAGAATGTATGTGGAGCCTGGTGCAGAAGCACCACCTCATGGCTCATTACCCAGCACAGTGCCAATACTTGGCACCAAGGAGCTGCTGGGCATATGGGGGAGAAAGCTTCATGTCCCTGATGGTGGCAGTTGCTGGGAGCAGTGTGAAAAGCACACCTGCATGGATGCTCCCTTCCAAGGTTCTAGCCAAATTTGAATACGCTTTTCACCTGATGCTGGAAGGGATTTTTAATCCAGACCTAGAAGAAAATGAAGAAGTGTGAAAAATGGCAGGCCCTGCCACAATGTGCAGCTTTCATGTGGTGGCTGGATAGCCATGTAAAAGACTTTTGTTGAGTGTGGTGGCTGGATAGCCAAAAGACTGCAGTTGACTGTGGTGGCTGGATAGCCACAAAGCTTTCATGTGGTGGCTGGATAGCCACAACACTTTTGCTGGAGTGTGGTGGCTGTTTAGCCAAAGCCTTTGAAAAGCCAGATTGCATTTAAGTGGTGGCTGGACAGCCACAAGTACATACATCCTGCCACTAAATAGGATGGCTAGATTTCAGGTTAAAAAACAACTTGTCACGATTGATTCCTCGATTGATTTCTCGATTGATTTTGAAAAAAACATTTGTCTTTAAAAATACAACTTTTCTATTGATTTTTCGATTGAAATCAGAAAATACCAATCTATTGATCTTTCGATTGGTTTTTCAAAGGAATCAATAGGCTATTGATTTTTTCAATAGCTATTGATTTTTTTCAATAGCGGAGCCTTTGGGGATCTGATGGTCTTGATGCCGAGCTGGTTGCACTCGTTGATGATATCAGACCGATCGTCCACCAGGCAGTGGGCCTGTAAAGCCGAAACAACCGAAGCTTTGCCCTGCCTGCCACAGGGGTGGCGGGCAAGATGTAATTCTTTGAACGGCAGGCCCTCCCTTATGAGTTGGCTAATTACGTGTTCAGCACCAGCCTTAGTGCTTTCCACTTTTGACAAGCCAGCGTAAGAGACGATGTGGAACTCTATGCGATTACGTGCAACCCTAGTCAACACACGAAGCTTTTCAACTAAGCGAGTAGACAGCTCACCAATGGGATTGAGAGCTTGGTCAATGGTATCGTGCCAATCGATACAAACAACTACGTTGGATGTATTAACGTGGACTACCTTAGAGACTAATTTGGGTTGATGTTGGTAATGTCGCGGTATAGTACCAGCGACCCCTTCTGGCCGGTCCGGAGTGGGGTCTGGCAAGGGCCTTCCACGGATGTGGGACGCCAAGCCTGATCCTGAACTTTGTTCTTGCTCCGGATGCTGCTGTCCTTCGTGTTCAAGCGGGGGCAAGTCACGGGACGGTGCACTAGCTGGCTTAGCCCTCTCTACCCATGGTGGGGGAGGTTTTACAGGCTTAAGATTAGCTGGATTAGGGGGAACTGGCCTATTAGGTCTTGGAGGGACTCTTGATGGAGGGGCTTTCCACGGCAGATTCTTCTTAGGCTCTCGAGCTGGCGGTAGAGGTTCTGGCCTTTGGGGCGTGTCAGGGACAGCAGCCCCCTTTGCACGCTTTGGCAC
Source organism: Cladocopium goreaui (assembly GCA_947184155.2). Classification (NCBI taxonomy): domain Eukaryota; class Dinophyceae; order Suessiales; family Symbiodiniaceae; genus Cladocopium; species Cladocopium goreaui. The sequence goes on along the minus strand of CAMXCT020000593.1, from coordinate 203,664 downwards.
TGGAACAGAACTAGCCCGTTTGCGAGCTTTAGATGAAATCTTATTTGAAACAGTTGTCTCTCTTCCCCTAGTGGACCTTGCAGCAACTGCGGGTGCAGTGTCGGCCGAGGGCGCTCTACTCCTGGATCTTGCGGCAGGAGAGCCGGCTGGCTCTCATGCAGTCTCTGTGGCGACACGGGCTGTGTCAGCGACCCCAGCAGCAGCACTCTGTGCAGACTGTCTCCAAGGATAAGCTGAACTACTTGAACTGCTTAATGGGGGTACAGTCAAAGAGGGTACTGTAGGGGCTGCAGGTGGTGTTGGTGCAGCAGAAACTGGATCTTTACGGGGCTGTGCCGGCTTATCTCTCTGAACCTGGGAGATTCGAATGTTAGGGCGTGATCTCTTTGGTGGGGATTCTATTGGGCGGGACGGCACACGCTCGGCGAAGCCTGCGTCAACAGGTTCTTGCTGTTCGACAAATGCCGCACCTGAAGCTACAAACCTAGCAGCTCGAGTTTCTGGTGCTTCTGAGCCCTCAGATTCCGTATCGGGGTTATTGGAGGCAATATTAACTATAGCGTTGGGGTCTAAATTGCCAGAACCAAGAATTGTCCGATGGGATCTAAGTGAAGGGTCTCTCCAAACCGAATCTGGGAGAAGGTGTGGGTCAACCCTAAGCTCGGGATATTGGCCCTCGCCGTGAGGGACAATAAAAGGCAATGTCTGTGGAGCGTGCGCGATCGGAGGATCAGCGACCCTTGCCCAAGTGCCTGATGGATCTATTCGGACTTCGGGGTATCCGTGAACTTGAGGTCTTAAAACAAGAGGTCTCCTAGTTACGCCAGTTGCGGCGCGGGCTCTATAGAGTTCCTGATTAAGTTCAATGCATTCTCGGGTTGCCCTAGGAACAAGATTGACAGGCAGTGGTGGATTGGACCTAGTTCTTTTAGGCCTACGGCGGCGTGCAGAAACTTCACGACCGCGCTCTGTTGTGACAAAGTCAGGGAATTCAGGTTCCTCTTCAACCTCAACCCCTTCGTCCTCCTCCAAAGCTTCCTCTTCTTCCGCCTCTTCCGCCACCCACTGCTGCTCTTCAGGCGGTGGATCGTTGGGATCCGCTGGAGCAGTCTCTTCTCGCGCCTCTGCTTGTTGGGAACTGCGGGCAGCGAGCTCCTGTGCAGTTGGCGGTGGGTGGAATGTTATCACTAGGAGGTGTGGTCCTAGGAGGTGGTAAAGGTGGTTGCTTATATGGGGGCGGACTATAGGGGCAATTGTATTAGGTGGAGGTGGTAAACCACGAATTCACTGGCGTCAGGAGCTTTGGGCCTAGCTTTAGCGGGTGGCCTAGCGGGGCTAGCTACTGGGACAGGTGCTGCGTCGCGCCCGGAGGCAGCGACCCATTGAGAAACTGATTTTGGGGCTGTTGGGACCGGATGGACAGAGACAGTAACCCTGGGACCTGGCGGCTGTGCAGGATGATCTGGCCTTCTCAACGAGGGTTGCCAGTTGGGCGGTGGGTGCCCAGGTTCCTTAGGTTGCTTGGCAACCGGAGCTGGTGTTGCACTACCGCTCGCCGCGCCAGCAACGGATGTTGCGGCTGCGGCCTTCTCCGCCTTTGGCCGAGGCTGCTGCTGTGGGCCTACGTATCTATAATATGTATCCCACTCTTCTGTGCGTGGGTGCTCTGCCCCTAAGATACGCTGGTTGATAATCCTTTTTGGGGGTAAATCACCAGAATCTATCACTTGTTGTGCGTGGGCAGTACCTCTACGCCTGTCCAAACCGAACTGGTGAGCCCAATCCTGATAGGAGGAAAAGATATTAAAAGCTAACGTCAAACACTGTGATGTGGTGTAGGTTTCAACAAGTCTTGAATGAAGAGCTATCACCCAGCGTTGACTTTCGTCGGCTTGTTCGTATGGTATTTTTCTCAACCAAAAACCACGAGCAATATCCCCTCCCGAGTTACGATACAGCCAATTTTGGTATGCCTCGAAGTCTACCCACCAAGCTCTCCTTGCTTCCTGCCACCTGGTTGTGGCACCACCCGACTTGATCTAACCCTTTGTCTTGGGGGATTAGATGAACTAGTTGGGGAATGACCTACTTGAATAGGTTCAATGCCTGGGTCAGCAAGATTGGGACTAGTTGGTGGTGGGACTATTTCACCGGGGCAAGTTGTATTGGCTTCTGTCGCCATACCGGATGTATCAGCGACTGTAGGCTCAGGCACGGATGCAGATGGTTCGGATGCAACTGATGCTTCTCCTACTGGACCCGCCTCGTCACCTAAACCTAAAAGATCAGCTGTCTCAACTTCTGGATCGGCTTGCTCGACACGAGGCGACGGCTCACCTGCAGGACGGTCTTGACCTTCTTCCTTCACACGGTCTAAATCAGCAAAGGGGGCTTCGGCTGGAACTTCGTTGGTGTCAGCCTCAACCGGATCAAAAGCTTGGTCTGCAGCGTCCGTCGCGACTTCGTCAGCGACCTCTTCCGGCACTCCAATCACAGAAAGAACGGCACCCAATGATGTAGTCTCTTGCAACTCCTCCTGCTTGACCTCCAACAGATGTCCTTCGGCTCGATCTGTGTCAGTTGCAGATGTTTCCTCAAGAAAAGGCTCGGGCGCTTCTTGTACCTCAGACAGATCCGCCCAGGAGCCAGAGGCCTTAGCTATCGATCCGGCAGGCAACGGAGCTGGCTGCTCAACGTCTTCTGCGGCAGAAACGACCGCCTCGGCTCCACCCGCTGGAGTTTCAGTCGCGACAGAGTTGTCAGCGACCTCTTCGGACCCTTCCGAGGGCATGCGCAGAGAACAGTGAAAGTGCGAAAAAGAAGTTAGGGCCTATGGCAAGTTTTACCGGATTAGGTTCCCCAACAAAAGCCTTACGGCTGATAACCAGTCAAACAGGGGGTCGAACCAGCCACCCAAAAGAAAAGGGGGAAAAACTAATCCGGCAAACCCTGCAACGAAACATAAACAAACAAGCGCCCTTTTGGCGGGCACTTGAGCCATAGGGTCGGCAACGCTACAGGTTAATCCCCTGACCCAGGTGGTTGTTTGGGTTAGGGGAAAAAGGGAGCCTACCTCTACCTACAGCCCTCTACTTACCTAACGCTTCTAGGTAAGTGGTGCTTGTACTATACATATTTCGGATGTATCTACTTTGAATTACGGTTGGACTCATAGCTATGGCAATGCTCTACATAAGACCTACTACCTATGCTGTACATAGTGGGGCTCAGGGGTCGGTATATTTCAACTTCATTTTGACTAAATACTAAGTACACAAGAAAATTATGGAACAACTGCTCCGTGTTGTTGTTTTTCTCAAGATGATTCGGGATTTCTACCTCCAATGTGTTTTTGGTTGCTACTGTTTGCAACGGAAAAACCTCAAGATCATATCCAGCGCACACCAGTGGAACAGCTGCGAATATGTACGAGTACATATCCGACCAAAAGCGACACGATTACGGGGTCTGATTTCATGGGATCTCTTGCTTGTTTCCTTGCTCAAGCACACAAGATTGAAAGGTTTTGGAACAAAAACCATGAGACAAAGACATTCAAATTTCCCTGAGTTGGTCTACGTAAACATGTACAGAAAAAGGTAGAAAAAGAAACACGGTAAAAATCGATGGCAAATGATGGCTGCCTTTGGTTTTCGTGGCAAACCAATCCAAACAAAATCGACCCCTGGGGCATCCCCTCCAAGACTCCACGCAGTCAGAATCATGCTGGCCAGGATGTGCAGAACGTATCCTCAAATGGTAAGATGCATAAGGAGATCCCAAGTTGAAGGGCAAAACATGATAGTAATGATTATGCATTTATTGATTATCTGGTGTCTTCAATCACGAAAAATCTTTTGATATCTTTTGACATCTTTTGTACCTTCATCCAACTGAGAAGGAAACAGGGAAACAACGAGCGAGATCAAAAAAGAGTGTGAGGACTGTGTACATTTTGGGGTGTCGCTGACAGCTTGCAAACAAAGCAAGTGGGAACGATCAATAGAACATCTTTGAATCCAAAGATGCAGTTTAATGCTGGTTGGAAATCTTTAGACTTTAGTTGCCACGCTATTTTCTGGAAATTCCTTAGGACTACCTACTCCAAACGCTGCAAAATCTTTGATGAACAACTTACCGATAAGGCATTCAATAAGTCATTCTCCACCGCCAAGTTTGTTTCTCAAAAGACATATCGCGTGAGATCTCCGTCTTCGCCATGCAGTCTTGTCCACACGTAGGGAACTCCATAAAATCCCAGCGGTTCATCGTTTATTTCTCTATACTTGAAACAAGTCAAAAACAAATCACCGGATTCTTAGATGTCCAACATTTTTCTTACAATTTTTATACAACAAATCCATGTCGACAGTCATCCACCCGCTTCCCCCTGGAAAACAACGGCACGGCACCGGCTCGTCTTCAACGATGCCATCTCACCTGCGTAAGTGGCCGGATCATTGCTGCCTTGCCTGGGAACCAGGCAATTCCGAGGTTGTACCAATCATGGTTGTGTAGTTGGCACACGCCGCATAGACAGCCGTGTGCCTTTCACCATTTGTCAACATTTTCCAGGGCTTTGGCACGAGGTTGATACTACGTCCACGAGTGTCTGTGGGTGGGGTGGGTGGGGCATGTTAACGTGCCTTGTACGTTGCACACGTTGTTGATGTTCCGCAGCTGCCAGGATGTGGGGCAGGGGCTGGGGTGGGGTGGGGCATGTTGACGTTCCTTGTACGTTGCACACGTTGTTGATGTTCCGCAGCTGCCAGGATGTGGGGCAGGGGCTGGGGTGGGGTGGGGCATGTTAACGTTCCTTGTACTTTGCACACGTTGTTGATGTTCCGCAGCTGCCAGGATGTGGGGCAGGGGCTGGGGTGGGGTGGGGCATGTTAACGTTCCTTGTACGTTGCACACGTTGTTGATGTTCCGCAGCTGCCAGGATGTGGGGCAGGGGCTGGGGTGGGGTGGGGCATGTTAACGTTCCTTGTACTTTGCACACGTTGTTGATGTTCCGCAGCTGCCAGGATGTGGGGCAGGGGCTGGGGTGGGGTGGGGCATGTTAACGTTCCTTGTACGTTGCACACGTTGTTGATGTTCCGCAGCTGCCAGGATGTTTGAATGGCTCCCTGCTCATATCAATGCCACACAGAAGAAGGACGGTCACTCAGTCACACTGTGCTTTCTCCAATAGTTTCGGAACTCGTGTTTCAATGGGCTTGGCGACGGCACCAAGGACCCATGTCACCAACTCAGTTCTTCACTGCACTGCAACGTCTCCTGAAACATTGAAAAAATGGCACGAAACGAAGATGCGCAGATGTTCCTTGCAAGAAGTGCTGATGAACAAACGTCAGTGCGAGTTGCAAAAAGTGACCGAAACGCCACGGCCGTCTGTGCGGCGTGTACCTAGTTTGGTGAAAAAAACATTATATTGTGATTGGTATACAAAGCAAACATAAACGGGGATACATACCATACAAAACATAAACCTATCAAATACAAATCTCGATATCGCCATCGATTCCTTTGTGCCCCTATTGGCCGGTTTGGCAGCCCATACATGACATATTATGTTCATTGTACAGTACATTGTAAACCCAAATTAAGTTCAAGTGACAGTAGTTCTGAAATGTAGTTTTGGGATTTGCTTGAGACGAGGAAAAAACATCATCTAAACAATGGATATGTTGACCGGACATTTTCCGGTTTACTCCCTTGTCTTTTAAATGTTTTCAATATTCAAAGAAATCAGAGGTCAGGAAATTCAGGAAAACCATGAAAACATTTGGTGGCAACTGGCAGAATCCCCAGTCAATGGACACAGCCGGTTGGAAGTTGCTGGCTGAACCCTCCCAGATCCCTCCACTGAGCTGGCGCGCCCTGGGGCGGTACTATACATGGCCAAATGCGAAAGGCACGAAAAAAAATGATTCGGATGTTCCCAGAGTTAGCCGTTCGTGGTATTTTGTAGTTCATGATGGCCAATGTTTCGCCCAGTTCGGGGTGCAAGACCAAATGCACGGAATCTAGCTCACGGAACATCCACGGAAACTTTGTGCAACCATCTTGGTAGTCTGTAAAGATGTTTCATACTTGCCTCTTGTGTTAAATCGTGGATGTCATAGCTGCGTTTTTGGGTATGTAGCTCTGTATGCTTCTGTTGGTGGCTGTAAATGGTCAAAAAACTTGGTTGTGAAGATCTTGCCTGCATCTGCGCTGAAAACGGCAGTCAGTGGAGTTCGGAAATTCATGGCAATTTGTCTACAGTTTCATACCACTGGATATTGTTGATATGTGCTTTGGTGTGCCATATTCAATCCTTGTATGGATCCCAGGCAAAGTGTGAGACATCCCATGAAATCAATACAGGCATTCCAATAAATAGCGACTGAGCAAAAGATTGTGACTGAAAACCTTTAAAATACTTTTTCCAACTTTGCAAATCTCTTTGCAAGCGATTGTGCAACCGTGCATGGGACAGAGGAGACGAGGATTTTTTTTCGGATGAAACTCCTTGAAATTTCACGTTGGTCTCTGTGCGACCGAAATCTAACTGTAATTCCTCAGGGTTTCACGCAGGTGCCAAAAGTAAAGCTGTGTGTCAAATATGTTTTACAATAACGTCTCTTATGCATATAAATAATATATATATGTATATATATATATATATGTATGTGTTTATGTATGTGTGTTCAACAAATAGATACCATGTACATCAATTCATGAAACCCTGAGCTATACAGCAGGGGTGAAACTATGCACATGTCACATGACGTTGGCAGATGTTTCAGGCATTTCCAGGCTTGCCTCTCACATCTGCTCGAGGCCCTTCTTGCCCTTGCCCTTGGCATTGCCCTTTCCATAGCCCTTGTCCCAACCGGCCCAACCACCCTTGGCGTGGAAATCCTTGCCTCCCTTCTTGCCATTACCCTTGGGGCTGCCCTTGCCGTAGCCCTTGTCCCAACCCCCCTTGGCTTGGAAATCCTTGCCTCCTTTCTTGCCCTTTCCTTTGGCATTTCCTTTGCCATAGCCCTTGTTTCGATAGCCTTTGCCACCCTTGAAATTCTGGTGACCTGCATCGTTGGCTCCTTTGCTCTTGCTGCCCTTCTTGCCCTTTCCCTTCCCCCAGCCTTTGCGGTAGCCCTTCTCCCATTCACCCTCGCCACCGGGGACATCCATGTTGAACTGAGTCCCTGGCATCACCTGCTGGTGCTCTGGGCCGTTGGCACCTTTGCCATGGCCATTGCTATCTTTCTTGCCTTTTCCTTTGGCCTTTCCTTTGCCATGGCGGTCCCAGTTGCCTTTGCCAGCGGAATCCTTACCGCCCTTCTTGCCCTTGCCCTTGGCCCTTCCCTTTCCGCCGCCTTTCTCCTTTTCGCCCTTGCCACCCTTGACATCTAGGTTGAGCGGAGCTTCTGCCACAACTGTGTCGTTGGCAACGTTGCCAGTGGCGTTGCTGCCTTTTCCCTTTCCGCCGCCTTTCTCCTTTTCGCCCTTGCCACCCTTTAGGTTGAGCAGAGCTTCTGCCTCTTGCAGATCTGTCCGCACGTCTCCACTTCCATCAGCCTTCTCTTCCAACGTGGCGCCACAGGTGTCCTGCCATAAATTCTGGGGGCTCTCAATGCTACAGATTATGATTCCAACACGATCACCTAGTAGTGGCATGGGAAACTCATGGGAATGAGGAGGTCTCTCAGTTGGCCTTCACAACAGATTCAAAGTTTTTTTTTCAAGTCTCTGGGTTGCGAGGAAAGCAGATTTATATTGAATGGGAAGCATGGGTTTTTGACCATCAATCAATCTTGAAATTATCCCAGTCACCATGGCTCAACCGTCACTTGCGGCAGTAAGATTCAATCACTTGCGGCAATAAGAAAACAATCACTTGCAGCAGTAAGAATCAATCACTTGCGGCAGTAAGATCCTTGAACGTTCTTACTGCCACAAGCGATTGGTTTTGCTTACCGCCACAAGCGAGGTAGGAGCCTGACGGTGGGGTGGGGTGGGGTGGGATAATAACGTTCATTTTCCTGTACACACACAGGCACGGCAACCTCATCATCTTTCTTGCTGTCCTGCAGACACAGGCACTGCTCTTTCATCATCAGTTACTGGTGGGGTGGGGTGGGGTGGGGTGGGATAATAACGCTCATGTTCCTGTACACACACACAGGAGGAGAAAGTTAATGATGATGTGCTAGCTATGTATAAGTAAAGTTTCCACCCTAAGCCCTAAACCCAACCCTTCCATGGAAATACACGCTCGCTTAACAGCTACAAATCTAGTCGCGGTCGCGCCGTTCTATGTATATCTTAACGTGAGGCTATCGCCACGGTATCTATAACCACTATATCAACCGTCGCGTTATATATACCCAAATGCAAAACGAAAAGACACGCAAAACACAACAGAGCTGAAATTGGATTCACACCAAGTGCTATCAAAAGCATCAAAAGCCATATGTTTTACCTATGGTAACCGGGTCGAATAGCCCCCTAAAAAAGTTGCTCCAGCCCGCTTTGTTAGATGCCCTGAAAAGGATACAAACATGATCTAAACTTCAATCAAGACATCAGTAAAAACAGTGAAATCCTGTACAACGGAAAGAAGTTAACATAAGCCTTCTGGCAGCGTTGCAATGGTTCCAGTGAATGTGTAGAAATCACATGAATAGAAGACAAGTATGTGCGCAAGTGCTGCAAAGCAGCTTACTGCCACAAGCGATTGGTTTTATATACCCTGGCATCAAGGACACCCACTTACCGCCACAAGCGATAGATTTTTTACCGCCACAAGCGATTGAAAACAAAAACGCGATCTTACCGCCACAAGCGATCAGGCCTTGAAATGCTGCACCTGCCACGCAAAAACAGCAATCACCTGCGGCAGTTAAAAAACATCACTTGCGGCAGTAAAAAATCAACGTTCTTACTGCCACAAGCGATTGGCGCATCTTACCGCCACAAGCGAAGTACGAGCCTTTAGCGGCTCGTCCTGCAGAAGAGACCATTTGTGGATGCAGGTTGTGCATAAACTGCTTGATTCACCAAAGCTGGGCCCCCCAAAAAAAACATTAGGGAAACCAACAAGACATATCTAGTACGGATGGAAAACCAACAAAGATAAGGATTTTACCAAGAAAAAATGGATCTACATACGTACGTTGGGTCAGCTACAACAACTGTTGGATTTGTGGTGGCTGAATCTACACTTGGGTGAGCATACACCAACTTGGGCGCCCCACATTGTGGAAAATGAACTCGGCTCTGGGTAGCAACTGATTTGCCCATCTACAAATCATGATTTCAGTGCCATGTTTGTTCATGGAGGTAAACCCTCTACTCTGCATCGTGGATCTGCATCACGTCATTAAACATTGCACATGTGCAGCATCTGCACTTTCAGAAGTTGGCTACACACGCAAACAAATGGTTGTTTTCCGGCCACACCAATGCAAAGCATCGGATGCTTACATCATATGGATATCCACATTCAAAAGTGAATATGATACATATATATATATATATCAAAAAGCATATGCATTATATAACTGTGTGCATATATATATATCATATATATATAATTTTATATATAATTATATAATTATATATATATACATTGATATACATATATATATATATATATACATATTCGGTCCGTCTGAAACTTGCACCTCTCTACAAGAGAACTGAACCCCACCACTGTAAATCCAAAAAAGTTGACAGTGATCTTGGATGTTTCGGTCTCATTTTTTTCCCATCCATTTTCTTCCCATCCAATAATTGTAAGATGATGGACGCTTCCCGTTTGGAAGTCTCCCCACCAAAGCAGGAACTTTGCCCCCAAGAAAAAATAGTCCGGTGGCTGATGATTCAAATTTGCTTGAAGGTAATGCAGTTCCAAACTATGGTGAGAGGGATCACCATTGTAACATTGGAAGGGAAAAAAATACACAAATAATGCGGTAAACACAAAAGAATGCAACCCATAGCCATAGGGATATAACTCTGTAAAACCATACAATGTTATGCAATATTAATCCAGGTCTTTCCAAAATTTGGAGGCTGTTCTTCGCCAAACAAATATCGGCCACTCTTGAAACAGAGCAGTTTGGGTATGGTGCCCTATTCTCGGATATGCATGTGTGTGTGTGTGAACCATGTGACACGGGCTCACACACTGCAAACAAATCAAACAAACCACCTGCGGATGACATTCCGACTGATTGTGCCCATAGGAACAAGCAAAACGAACCTGCTCCTCAAATTCTTGGATGAGAAAGCAAAATGGTCTGTTTCTGTAGGGGGAAAAATGTCTTTTTTGGGGAAAGGTTACCTTTTCAAGCCTTCGAGGGACGAAGTCCTTGGAGTACAGGCTGCCACTTCCATTGTCGTGGTCTGAGTGTGGAGGGAGCTCCAGGCTCATTTGAGCTGTATCCACTGCCTGATGTCAGGCAATTCTCATTTCAATGGGTTTTAGGGAAAATCAGCACAAAAGTGTGACTTGTTGAAACCAAATCAAGGCGGTGCCTGGTTCCTGTAGATTTCCCTTGAACCAAATCCATCCCCATTGCAAACTTTCAGGATGCAAACGTCCGTCAACGGATCAGTCCAAAGATCCAACGTCTGAGCGCACTGCATTGGTTTCCTTCAGACGCATTTTGCTCTGATCCGGCCTTGGTCATATGAAACCGAGTGACCATTGTCTGCTGTGTCTTCACTTTCATGTGATGGGGAATGGGTCGAGAGTAGGTATCCCCAGCAATTTGGATGGTTGAATCATTGAATATCAAAAAATGTATATGGATGTATATGGGTGTCTGAAAATGATGTGTAGCCACCAAATTGCAATTCCAATATATGGAGAAAATGATGCTTTGAACCATGGTATTTTTGGGAGTATACCCCATTTTCAGGTATCACAATCATAAAGGTATCTCATTGTTCAATCAAATCTTTAGATACTTCGATTCGATGGATTTTCGCCAAAATCTGTATAGAGATACCTCCAAATTGTTATCAACATCTATAGCCTCCAATAGTTTATCAAAGTCTATAGATACCTCCAAAAGTTCATCAATTTCTACGGTACATATATCTCCAAAAGTTTATCAATTTCTATCAAGATCTTCAAAAATCTACCAAATTCTATGGACACCTCCAACGTTTTATCAAGAGAATCAACATCTATGGATATCAGCGAAAGTCTAGCAAAATCCGAAGATATCTCCCAAAACATTGGCCACAACCTGTGGATCCCCATCCCCCCACCGCTGAGTTTCCCAACGGTGGTGCCGCCGTAGCCAGGAACTGGCGCTGAGAATGCTCCGCTAAGGTGTCAGCATCGTGGTATCCCAACTGTTGAATTAATATAGGGGAGAAAAAAAGGGATCATGGGGCTATAGTGGATAACTGATGGTTGATGGTTGGAACTTAGTTGAATATATATATATGTATATGGTAACTACATCTAAATATACGTTTTTTATATACGTATAGGAACCGGTATTTTAGACCACCTCTGGGAAGCTTTTCCTTGGCCTGCCCGGTCAAATGGGAACTCAAGTCTTGAGGGGAATGTTAAGCTGAGCAGAGCAATAAATCACGGTTGCGGAATGGTGCCGCTATGAGTCACTTTTGCAGCCCAGCCCAACGCACTTGGGGTTTATCATGTTATCCTAAAAAAGAGTCAACACCTCTAGGCCCACAGGTTGTATATTTTAACATTTTGATATTATGATATCAGTTTTGCTGGTTGTACGACCCCTCTCAAGCAACTTTAGGTGGTTCAAAACTCAAGCAATCCTTTTGTTGGTTCAATCCGTATGTCTGGAGTTGGTATATTCCCATCTTTGGTCGCCTGAATTTCTCTTTTCAGGTCTGAATTCCCAAAGTGCCTCGCTCATGATTGCAAATGGAGACCATGTTTGGGATTCCGGATCTCAAGCCATTTCTCAAACCACTTGATTCGGGGTATATCCAAACCTTGCAACAACATATCTGGGTGGAATTTGTATCATAGTCTAAAAACATCCCCGACAAAGGACCGCAAAATGAATAGATCCCATACATTTTATCCCATTTCCGTTTAGAAGAATTATACATTAGTAGATTCTTCGCTGATGACCAGATACGCAAACCCCACAATATCCACAAGTATTCGAGTATAAATTTACACCCTTCTTAGTGGATACAGGTCAAGAACTCCCACTTACCCAACAACATAATTGTACTTATAACTATTATAAATACGTGATAATTGCCAAAAATATTGGCTCCTTTGCCCTCAAATTAATTTATATATACATATGTTATTGCTTTTTACATATCTACATATCCCATAGCCATAGTCCCCTATGAATAACGTCTATGCTCACTGACATTCATATTTATAGATTCTACTCATATAAACCCATTAAATATGAGTTGAGTTAATCCCATGACATCCCCATGTTTAATGGTATGAATTGGAAACGGGATCGTCAAATGCCCAACTTTTACCACGGCAGCGCGGTATGACTCAAGGGCCCTAAAGCCAAATGTCAACGGGGGCATGTGATCACTTGGCTATACAAAATATACATTAGACAGGTCAAACTCACACTCAACCTGTTCTTCAAGGATCACATGATGCTAGTGAAAAAGTTGGCTCTAAGGCTTCTTCTGTACACGGTAAATGCACTCCTTCAAGACGCGGATAATGAGGTCCGGGCGCATGCTCTTGGTCAGAGCATCAGAGACCATAGTCCCTGTAGCAATCCAGGTAACAATGTCTCCTCCGCCATGATGCATATCCCAGGTCCTCCGGCCGTCTTGCCAAAGTGACTCATGAATCGACTGCAACTCAATGCCGAGTCGTTTGTCTGCGACCCTGCCGAGTACCTCATTCGCAAGATGGTCTGTTAAAGATCTGCAGTCTGAAAGCATCAGTTGTGGAATACAGCTGCGGCTGTCATCCAACCATGTTTTCATCGAGTCAAGTTGGCCCATCAGTTCGGCCAATGCTCCACGTAGCTTGTCACCGCTCTCTTGTCCAGCCTGCAGTGAATAAGCCTCGCATTGAAGAGTGCTGCGGCATACTCGCCGAATTGTATTTGATGCAAATCCCAATGGCATCACCCTGTAGGATGTAGTCTTGGGGTCTTTGATCTCATTGATGTCTCCAAGAAAATGGAAACGTCCTTGTTGTGATTTGTAGTTCTTCTCGTTTGAAAATGAAGCATCTGTCACTGTAATGATACCAACCTCTCCCCAGGTTAGATGTCCACCTGGAAAAATGAGCTTGTTCTGCATGCCTTGTTGTGCCAGCTGTACTACGGCATTTGCGTCGTGCAAAATAGCAACTGTCGCTCCAGAAATACTGGACTGTAGGCGGCTCACACGATAACCCAAATCGGGTCTAGTCTGCCTTGCCACCCATGCCAATGATCTCGTTACAGATCGTAATCGGGTCACATCATCCTTACCCAACGGCTCGGACGCTGATCTTCCTGGCGCGATCTTGATCGGCTTGATGCGACGGGTGTTGTCACAAGTGTCTTGTGTGATTGTTCCATCTGCAGTACGCTCAAATTGCTTGTCACAATAGCGAAACGAATTTGATTCACTTGATCCCAAGTTGAACTTCTCCAAGAAGCTGTCGATCACTGACTTTCCCTCAGGAATGTATGCGTACAAGATGTCATCTACATGTGTCGCCATAAGTGCAACGCAATCTTTGTCGGTTCCTGGAAGGAAATGCAATCCTGGGTAAAACTTGGATTGTTTCAAGCCACTGGATCGGGCATCTCCGTCCAACCTCAACCAAAAACCTCGACCGCTGTCAGTCAATCCATATATAGGCACCCGCACAAGGAAAAACACCTCTGGATCAACTCCCGGGAGACCTCCTCGGGGCTGTCTCATAATGAGAACTCTATCAAGAGGACGACCTTGGAAATATGCGGATGCGACGTCCGCACTGTGCAATTGTGCGCCCTGGATCGCCGCCCAACAGCAAAGAATGTTGTGAGCTTCCGTATCTGCTGTAGGACTGTCTGATCTCAAACCTTCACTGACTTCGAAATTGCCGCATGATACCAACCGGCTCTTGAACTTTGGCACATATTCTTGATCTGCTCTTCCCTTCATAAACTGATTCGTGTCAACATCAACCCACTTGCTAGGAATACATTGATGTCCTTCTGCAATCAATCTCTCTGCATCTTCTTTTGGAATTTCAACAACAGCAGCGAACTCAAGGAACTTGTTCCACTCCTTGGTTCTGGCATCCATGATGTTCTTCTGTACATCAGGTGACGCTGATTCATAGTGGATTGATTTCAACACCTTCTTACCTTGCTCTTCGTCCTCAGGAACTCCAACTTCCTGGGACAGAAATGATGCAAACAATGCTCGTGCTTCTTGTTGTTCTTCAGGACTTCGTTCTGAGTCTCTCTCACGAGCTCTTTCAAGATGTGTTCGCAATTGATGTGGTAAGTCATTCAAAAGTTCCCTTCGCAATGGCCAAGATGATGCTGACGGCGAGATAGTGGTGCTCCCAAAACGGAGCCACTTGGAGTAAGATCAGGCACAAAGGAGTCTCTCCGAGATGGCACAAATGATGAGCCTCTCTCCGACTCAGGTTGTAAGCGAGACTCTACTCGAGGTCTCACATTCCGTTCATGACCTCCATCTCCTGGATGTGGTCTTTCAACTCTTCTTTCTGGGGTTCTACTCTGTGAAAAGATGTCTTCTTCCATAGGACCAGTGTCTTCCTCCTCTTCACCTTCTTCAAAGAAACCGGGTCGTATGTCCCATTCATCTTCAGATACTTCTGGTATAGGAGGGAGTGCTGAATCCACATTGTCCTCATGGACAACTTCAACATCATCTGATTGTCCTGGACCATCACGAACAACCTCAACCTCATCTGATTGTCTTGCATCAAGAAATGCTTGTTGACCTGTATCATTGATGATCTTGTATGGAATCACAGGTTCACCATTCAACACTGATTGAGCAAGAGCTTCAGAAGGAGAAGCAATGCGTATGTTGTGAGAAGCTACAAGTACTGGAACGTTACCACATAGTAACCATATGTTCTTCTGGTTCTCGTGTCCGATCACACGACATGTTGGTGACCAGGACGTTCCTCCTCGCTGATTGTCTCGTCTGAAAGTGACGAGATCACCAATGTTGAACTCACGGTCAAACACACTGGCATTGCGTGTCAACGCTCTCTGAACTCTTCTTGAGCAATCAAGATGAACAAATGCCTTTTGTGCCTCAATCCTGGCCAAATGTTGTAATGCAAAAATTGATGCAGGATCATGTCGGGCCTGAATGGCTCCGAGCTGTGCATGGTCTTCCTCAGACATGAGTGAAGCTACACCACGGGGAGCTCGACCAAGCACCCACTGAGATGGAGAAAAACCTCCAACACGTGCAGAGTCGTTCTTCACACTGAGCACCTGTGTGATGCACGACTCAACCTGTTCTTTGGTACAAGCCCCAACTTCTGTACACACTCGCCTGAAAAGAGCCTTCAACAAACCACCATGCCTCTCTACTCGGCCCAATGATTCCGGGCTCTCAAGGGGCACATGGTGCACTTGAATGTTATGTTCATCCATGTATTGTTGTAAGACACCACGATTGTGCAAACCACGGTCACACATGATAGCAACAGGATGTCCTGCCCAACTGAACCAACGTTTGATGAGTGCGTCCAAACAGGATCGCGAAGAAGCTTGACCTGCTCCAACCTTCACAACTTCAGCCTGTTGAAAACAAGTGCCAATACAAACCATGTTGAGAACTTGATACTTTTGCCCAGCTACATCTGTCAACTCCAGTACATCAATCCCAAAAGTATGGTTGAATGTATAATCACTTGGAAGCGTGACTTTGTGAGTGGGTTTCTTTGCTGATGTTTTCTCACATGTTTCACATCTATGCAACTTCACTGCATCAACAAACTCCTTACTCACCTTTGCAGCACGCACCAAATTGACCATCACCGACTTGGGGACATGTCCAAAAGCCCTGTGCAATCTACGCACAGCAATCCTGACACGCTGGGGAAGTTTGCGCCAAGACCTACGTCTTTCTGTTTCATCCTCTGGCAAACCAGGGATATCAACTTCATCCAAAAGAGTCTCTTCATGTGTCAGGTCCTCAACCGGATCCTGCAATGCAACATCTTCTGGGCCATCGACTGCATCCCAGTTCCCACCATGTTCCTGAGCCTCTTCGATGATCTCTGCTGGAAAGGCAACGCTCATCTGCTCCTCCAATTCACGTTCAAGTGACCAATCACGAATCCATTGACAAAACTCCCAATTCAAAACGTCATCCAATTGTCGATACATAGACCAGTCTTGAAAACCTTGAATGAGTTCATCATCATTTGACACAAAAGCAAGACCAACTTCATTGATGTATGGTATCTGTGGTGTTTTGAATGATTCCCATCGTTCAGTGTGTGCGACATCAACAATGAGAAACCTACACCCTGTGGCATCACAATACTGTTCCAACTCAAATACAAGATCCCCATGACACAGTGGATAATGTTCTGACTTGTATTCAATTGCAACAATGACCAATGTGCAACCTTCGAACATGTCTTTCCAACCGTGTTGCTCAGCATCACCGTCCAAGTACGCAGCATTCATGCCAACGTCATAGGTGTGCTCGAAAAAATCCTGGAAAAGAGTCGGATGCGACGTGATGACTGCAACCCCTGAAGTACCATTGGAAACTTGAGGCTGCATCCCAAGACTGGACTGCATTACCCGGTCATGGTTGTTGAGATTGTTGATACCTTCCAACACCATCTTCCTGTGTTTCTTGCTCATGGTCCTCCTCTCATCAGGATGGACTGTCACATCAACATTGGAGTCAAAACGTACAGCCATGAAACCAGTGGGAGAATACTCATAGTCAAATTCATATGAATCGGAATCATCTTGTTCCAACTTGGGCGTCAAGACCTTTGGCTGGGGCTTCGACTTCACTGCATACATTCTTTTGGGTTCTGAAGATTTCATCTCAACTTTTGGATTCAAAGACTTCTCAAAATCATCCCTTATATCCCGTATTTTCTTGTTGGGGGTCAACCTGACATGAACGCTCATGTATGCTCCCCTCCCGGAGTCATCGAACACCCCAGGTGGGTGGTGAAACACAATCACATCGATCCACGAATTGCTCAAACGCACTGTTGCCCTGCTATCAACGTTGTCTTCAATGAGTTCCCAGTCGCCTCCATTGCGAGGTCGACACCATGTAGATCGCTTCCAGTGCTTGATGCCATTCGAGACCTTGACAATCCGATTTGGCCGGATATGATCTCGAATCAGGACGTTCATGCGAACTCCGTCCACCAGTGGGTCTTCTCCATCTTTGCAAATCCAAAAGAGCCGATCCCTGTTACCCTCACGGATGCAAAAAGACACAACTTCGCTAAGGAGCTCGCCGTCCAATGTCTTCACTGACACGTTCTTGTTGTCAAACGGTCCATCTGATGCCAAATTGTTTCGGATCAGTCGCTCAAGCTCATCGCGATCATTGGGAGGCTCTCGAGATCGTTGTGGCAACGTTGAAGTTCGAGGTCCATCCATGGCCCCTGAAGATCGGGATCCGTCATCGGTCCCTGGCACGTCCGAAATGTGCGGTGGAGGATGGTCTGGGCTCCTGGGAGCTGGCCTCGCAGATAGTGGCCTCGGCGATGGACTTCTTCCCCTGGATGCTTGTGCATGTCTCCAAGGAGGTAACTTGCGACGAAAACTTGGTGATCTTCTGCGCCTTGCGGGTGGCGACGGTGGCGTCGGTAATCTCCGTCGACGCAATGGACTCCTTGATCTCCTTCCGGTCTCGGCCATCCTTTTGATCTCAACCTGTTCTGTCCTAAGATGTCCAACATCTGTTGCAAGCCCTTGTACCAAACGTCTAATCTCATCAAGTTGATCTGATGTAGGATGTCCTGCAGCGGGGTGATCTGATGTAGGATGAGATGAATGTCCACCTGAAACATCATCGGCTGGAGCATCGCGCACGTCACGGCTTGAAGCCACATTGCCTCGTGATCGTGCTAACCTTGACATGTTCGGGATCAAATGTCGAATTTGTCCCAAGCTCGCAGCCATGTCCTTACATCCATGACAAACTCCACCACAACGCATCTCTCCCCACATCCAAGATGATGCATGAATGAGAACAACGTCATAACCAAGGACCTTGAGACACCTGTAGGCAGCAAATCCCTGTCCCACTGACCTGTGGCGACCCGACTTGCATTCCAAATCCACCAGCACCTTACTGTCGGCTTCCTGTTGTGTGACAAACTGGAGGATGTTGTTGAGATGTTGGATGAACTTGTCGACCTTGCTCATAGTCTCAAGGATTCCATGATGCCAACCCACATGAGATCTAAGATTTATGTCCTGATCAGGATCATAAATGTCTTCACAGTTGATGCTCAAAGTGTTCCTGCTAGATCTGCATGCATGTTGTTGAAATCTGCGTCCACGAGTCATGATGACCACCTTTCTGTCACTGCGCAGCTCTTCGTTCAGCTTCGTCTGCAAGATGTCATAGTCCCTCGAATGAAAACCACACATGTCATGGTCAGCCATGGCAACTTCCGATGTGGATGCTGTGTATGCGATATTGTACTTTCTGTGACACTTCGGGATTTGGGGAAGTTCATCCGACGGTGTGTTGTTGATGTTGGTCAATCCTTCAGTCAAGTTCATCACAAGTAAACCTGATTTGGAACATCTCTTGATATTCAATGGTTGATCTTTGATGGAAATCACCCCTTTTGCTAGGTCCTTCACTAGGCCTAACTTGGTTTGCGCATGCAATGAAAGAAGCAATGGGCTGTTGCCTGTTGACAATTGATATGAATCCAACTCCCCATGCATGTTCCCGTCTGGAAGCAGCAGCGAAAAAGGAATAGATCTCACACCTTCGGTCTTGGTACTACCACTTCCCAGACCAGCAAAACTCTTACAACCGTCATCCTTCAATGGCATGCTGTAACCTAATCGGGCCAGTCGTGCTTCTGCATCGACTGCCCAGGCTTTGCTATGACAAGTGCTGTTGCAACCTTCATCCAATACTGCAAAAACATGGGGTGACTTGGCAATGTCAACAGTTTCATAGTTCATGTAAACCAAGTCTTGAGGGTATTGAGTGTCACTTCCATGCAAACAAATGCCAACGTACCCAGCTAACTCCCTGCCCGAGGGGTCGCCGTGCCCATCTTCATTGACAAGAGAAAAACTGTCCTCTTCCTCTGTCACGTCATTGATGGCTTGATGCAGTAGTTCATGAAGTCGTGCACGGGTCATCACCTCAGATTGGCAGGTTTCGGTAACGAGAGTGGCAAACAAGGGTAACAACTCTTCCAACTGGACTGGATTCAATCCATCCGATTCTTCAACCAATGATTCAACAATGGGGACTGTTCGAACTGATGCTGTTTCAACCTTCTTGGCAATGGCAACACGCTCCTTGCGAATCTGCATAGGGGCTTCATCAATGAAAGTGCAACACTTCTTGCAGAAAGTACGGTGTGTTGATTTGCTGGATCCCCTAAAATCGGTGTCATCATGAGGGCAATTTTCAGGGGACATCAACGGTACCATGTCACGCCTTGTTGTTTCGGAATGACCGCACACAAGACAGGTCTTCCTGATGGTGTACCCCGTAGAACCTTGTTTTGTAAACTCACGACATTCCTGACACTTGTTCGGCAAAGGAGGATTAGGGGGTTTCTTTCTGCCAGTTCCCCGAGCCACCAACAAATCTCGGTGCTCGACATGCTCAACAGGGACTTCGCGCAAGTGAATCCCATCAGCACCAACCACAAAGTACTTGTCAACCCAATTCAACCATGTGACATAGTATGGGCTCTTGGGGGTATGTTTCTTGGCATGATGATAGTACCCTGTCTGTTCAAACAACACATTCCAGAAAGACAAACCCTTGAACTGTCCAACAGGAAAGATGCACCCATGGTCCTCGGGTCTCATTGCAACATCGAGATCCCGGGAAATCAAGCCAACGTTGCTGCTGGATGCTGCTGCACGTGAAGGTCGACTGCTGGGCTTCGCTTGTCGAACTGCCATCATAGCAACTCCATCTCTGTCACGATCAGGTGAAGCTGTCAAAGTCACACCATTGTCATCTGAAGAATCGCTCATGTCGGCAAAGTGAGCTGCGGGCTTTGGGGCTGACTTTCCAGGGGCTCCGGCTTTCGACCCCGGGAATTTACATTCCGGGTCACCGGCCCAGTGCCCTATGACTCCGCATCTCAAACATTTGCTCTTCGACTTCAGCTCGGTGAGCTTCCGTCTCCTCTGATCGATCGTGAGGTTGGACTTCACGATCTTTCCTTTCCCCTTTCCTTTGGGCTTCCCGAAGGATTTGCCCTTGCCACCTGCTTTCCCCATTGCGGTGAAAGCAGCAAGTTGTAGCTGGATGGCGTCTCCTGCTTGTCGATCGTCTTCTGCACCTTCAACTTCAAGCAAGCTGTTCAATGCAACTGCTTCGTACTCATCGACGTCGTCAAAGTAATCAAATTCGTTGTCACCTTCTAGGTTTCCGGGCTCCTCTTCTGCAATGTCACCAAGCATGCCAACATATGAATCATCCTCCCAGGATTGATCCACAGCTTCATCCCAAGGTTCTGCATGTTCCTCCCCATCATCGGGGTAGGCTGCATAGGCTGCTTGGGAATACGATCCCTTCGAAGAAGGTCTGCCTTTGCCATAACCCTTGCCTGACGACTTGCCATGCTGTTGAGGATTGCCACGTCCTGTCCAGGATCGTGACCCTTCTCGCAAGTGAGTGCCACTGTAGTTCTCGATCAGCACCTTGCCAACACCTTCAAAATCCTTAGTGTCTGCACAGGCCTTCACAACGAGGATCTCCTGTCGATTGAGCCCACTCAACTCCAACATCAACTCTGTCCTCAAGCTGTCCGAAAACACCATTGTGTCATCCAACTCGCATAGCATGTGCCACCAACGTCGTCTCCTCTGAACATAGGAAAGCATGGGTTCGCCTGGTTGGCGAGACAAAGGACCACCTTGCTTCTGTCCTGCTCGAAATAATTCCTTGGCTTCCTCACGGGCTCTTGGAAACACATGGGATTTGATCTCACCCACAAGTTTCACAAGGCCACCAGGTTTGGACAACACTTCAAGTCCAAGATCCCTAGCTATTGAGAAAGCATCTCCTCTCAGTCCTTCAATCACCTTGTTAACCAATGGTCCACGATCAATGTCTGTCTTCTGCTTGCCGGACTTCGAGGATTTTCGGCTCGCTCCAGACTTCGGAGTCGAGACTGCTGATGTAGGCTGGGCTGCTTGAGTAGCACCCGACAAATCTGGAAAAGTAGCATACTCTTCTGCATCTTCTGCGGCTGGCTCTGTTGCTGTGGTCCCAACGGGATCCGCAGGCTTACTTGTCTCCTCCTCCAATTGTTGCTCATAAAGACGAATCCGAAGGAGAGTCCTGAACTGCCAATCATGAAAGTTCGCCGCATCACCTGCATAGATGTATGATCCACTCTTCGTCTCAAGTGGTGCCGACGAATGGCGTTCCTGATTGAAACGAAGGCCATTGATCGACATGATGCTCGCTCCGTTCGGAGTCGAACAAGGAAAAACGTTAACAAGTGTCTGCCCTGGTCAGGGTCAGACAGATTCCCGAACCACGACACACTCGAAGTTCAGTTGATTCCCAAAGTTACCAGACTCAAATTCACAAAGGGTTCCCTGGGTCACTGACGTACCACCGGATGCAGGTCGTCACCTGCTCCGCTACCAATATGAATTGGAAACGGGATCGTCAAATGCCCAACTTTTACCACGGCAGCGCGGTATGACTCAAGGGCCCTAAAGCCAAATGTCAACGGGGGCATGTGATCACTTGGCTATACAAAATATACATTAGACAGGTCAAACTCACAATGGTTTTCACTTGATTATAAAACCCACCATCGCCTCCTTCTTGGCCAAGGAAACCTCAAGCTGGACATAGGGGGGATACAAATGCAAACATATTATCTCCCTATGTTTATGTGTATGATACATTAATATAGAACGTATACCTGAGCAAAAGCTAATGCAACATGATACCCTCGCATTCTACAGCATAAGACACGTGTGTATATTATATATATATATATATATACACAATAGGTGTATTATACAGATTGTATAATACACATTAATGTACGCATTTAGGAATTGGACAAAACCCTTGGTCCATGCGCAAAATCCGAAATGACCTGTCAACATCTCCAAACATGGTGCAATAACAGAGGCGATGCTGTAATGTTCACATGCCCATTTTCGGAGTGCATTGGGGGTTATTGCGTTACCAAGACCAAAAACAGGAACTATGATAACGATGTTAGGACACCTGATGGGTGGTTTCAACCTATATGAAACAAAATTTGTCAGTGGCATTGGGGATCATGATCCTGAACAGGATGCAAAACAGAACATGTCTGAAACCACCAACCAGCAACTATATTTGGGATACATCAACCCAGGGTGGGGGAGACAGTTTCTGATGGGATATTTCATGATAGTTCTTAGAGTCTTGAAGAAAGACACACGCGGTTTTTGGCCAAAGACTGTGTTGACTGAGACTGGGGCAAGCAATGTTGGGGCCTGGAAGAGCATCAGGGTCTTACGGACGAGCATCAAGGTGTTACGGGTCGTCAAGGTACCGGGGGGCAATTCAAACAGATTTATGGAATGACGTCTTGAAACTCACATAAACTGGGAATTTAGATGGATTTAGTGGGAAACTTTGTAACAGTATAATTTATTGGGAAGATATATATATAATATATAATATAATGATATAATGATATAATGATATAATGATATAATGGTATAATGATATAATGATATAATGATATAATGGTATACAACTTGCAGAAAACATGCCACTGTAAAAACTTGCCCCAATGCCGCTCCTCCAACGCAGTCAATTCAATCTTCGAGCCGGCCAGATTCATGTTTTTCTTCTCGGCAATGGCAGTGTCATTCATGACCTGGCGACAGGAACGGTGTCATCACATGGTGCTTCACCCCGTTTCACCACGGTTTTACCATGTTTTACCCATGAAACATAATCAACAACAAATTGAATAATACCGGACGATAACCTGGGATTCCCCATGACTTAGGAAGTTAGAAACAGTATGGAACAGTGAATGACTTGGCGCCTGTGCCTGTGTGACCACTTGATCGCTTTCACCGCTTTCGGCCTTCAAGGAAGCAGACTTGTCAGCCGTCAGAGTGATGCTGCCTCAAGACGCAACTGGCACAACTGCTGGACGGGGGACCAGCAAAGCAAGACCTCCAAAAGGGAT
Source organism: Cladocopium goreaui (assembly GCA_947184155.2). NCBI lineage: Eukaryota > Dinophyceae > Suessiales > Symbiodiniaceae > Cladocopium > Cladocopium goreaui. The sequence goes on along the minus strand of CAMXCT020000593.1, from coordinate 180,275 downwards.
GACAAATATCGATCGAATCCAACATCAGCATCCTGAATGGATCAATAGACATGGGATTCGTATACAAATTATACAATTATGACATATTTTGAAACAAGCCACCAAATGATGGATGGGCAGGATGGGAAGTCATTGGAAATTCACAGCTGCGGCCAAGAGACAAAGCTCAACGGCCGTGGGCAACTGCTGATCATCCTGGCTGCACGCGTCTACAAGCTTTGATTTCCAACCCAAACTCTATAGAAACAGTTGGAAACCACCCTTCCCAGGGCGTCCCCGGCCTGTCCATACGAGGCCACACCGATTTCTTTAAGGTAGGCCAGGTCATGCCAGGTCCATGATTTCAACTTACGAATATTTGTATTTCGCAAGCTTTGATCCAAAACGTCGCAAGAGCAAACTGCAAACTGTTGTCTTCCCCAAACATCTAGGATTTGAGATGTGCTCTACCAATTCGGGGAGGTCATACCATTTTGGGAGAGGGACTACTGAATGGTTTTTTCTTGACAAGACTCTAGGGCCCTAGGGCAGAACGCCACGTATGAACCTACCTCGACATACTTCCTCAATCATTTGCCTTGCACCTTTTTGGTCTTTCTGATTTTGGTCCACTACGTTCACTGCCACTTGCCAAGCGGGCGGTTTCCATCTGTGTCCTCGATAAACTGCGCCTGCGGCCCTTTTTCTCTATCCAAACCCTTCGAATCCTTCGAATCCCTCAAATCCCTCGCCCATCTCATCTGGCAGGTCAAAGTTGCCTCACCCGCAATAGGTGTAAAAACGCACAGCATGGAATTATGGCCAGTGTGTACCGGGGATTGTTATCCATTTCTGGCTTAGGCCTTCATGTTTTTCTCCAAAGCAACGAAGGCACGCAGATCGATATATTATATATATATAGTATATGATATAGATACATATTAGCTTAATTGATGTCTCTTATTTGATTCTATTTAATTATTCATTTTTGCCGGGGGTGCATTTATCACATGAACAGCTGACAGCATTCCGGATCTGATTTCCGGCCTTCGGGCTCTAAGTTCTCGCCGTATTGGATGCCTCAGATGGACGAAACTTGGAGAAATCAATGGATCAAACTCCAATGGCTTAGTCTGAAAATAGGGTACCATAGGGTACCCAATTCCAATGGATGATCATCATGTTCTCGGCCGTTTGGGGGTATCCCCTACAAGTATGTTCATCATTGTTCATCTATTTTCAGACAAACCCAAATGTTCGCCCATCCGTTTTTAGGAACTCAGTGGGTCTGATCCATTTTTTGGGATATCAAAGGGCAGCTTGAAGGCCATACAAAGAGGCCAAATGCCAAGGGTGATGACATCGCCATAACATTTGTTTCGGCTGGGATCACCCCCATGTTTTTCCGCAACATTCCGCAACCATGACTTCACAATAACCAAATCTGTGGCCCTCATGTGGGGCACCTGATTTATCATTCGCACGCGCCGCGCGGGTGAGTTCAGCTTTGTAGGGTAAATATATCTGATGCTGCAACCACTGCTGGTTATACTACTTTTGCTGATTGAGCTATCAGTCTTCCTTAGCTAGACTAGTGTACTCTCCAATATATCCAATATTGGCAATGTCAAAATGTTTCAAAATTGAAATGGCAAGTTCTAGTAATCCAGAAATTCATGGTCTATCTTTCAGGCAAAACATAGTGGCAATTTATCTGCCAAACCCATTTTTGCAGGTTCCGCCGCTGGGATCTCTTGCAATGGTTCACATGGGCGAGGCACAACTCGATGGAATCCTGTTGGAGCAGGAACCGAGTTTGTCTTGCCACACAATGATGATTCGAAATGGCTGATAAGTCACTATTTCTACACAAAAAAACAATGTGTAACCTCGATTTTATAATTTCCCCATTTCAATTTTTTGTGGGTAATTATACCCTTTCAAGAAACTACCCACATTCCTGAGGCTATGGATTTCTTAAAATGCGGAAGCTCAAAAAAAACATCAAATGTTTGAATAGCGATTTTGAATGGGGATTGTGCAAACCCAATTTCGGGTAATTAACACAGCCGTTCATCGAACGGACCCAACGGTCTCAAAGATGGTTTACCATGGTGGATCCCCCCATCAAACGGGACTCCAACAGTGTGGATGATGGCGAGTTAGATGCGGCCTGCCCTATCTCGTAAGTTGGGGATGTGTTAAGATTGAAGTGGCCATGGGCTAATGATGTAAACATAGCAATCGCCAACCTTGGGAAAATCAAACCACATCATTGAAGGGACGTAGCCAATTGGATGATGCGGATAGCCGGATAGTCTCAGATGGTTTGCTGAGAGGGTTGTGCTGGGCTTGAGCACGATCATTATGCTCTAGATTGAAGTCTTGTGAATTTCTATCTACAAAGTGAAGCCCCCAAGATACAACTAAGTTCTGGGGGATACAAATAGACAAATCTAAGTTATAAATAAGTTAGGGAGAACAGATATAACTCAAGTTGATCAATTTGTAGCTTAGTTGTATCTTTTATAAGTTTTTTCCGTGGTATTTTTTTGATTTTAAGTACTATTGCAACATTTCGGTATCTTTCTGGGGATCCGACGTCTGGAGCTGTTTTTTTGCGGCAAATTCGATTGGAATCATAACAAACAAATGATTTTAGCACTTTCAGCGCTCGTGAAGGCAGGGAGATGCAAGTTGTGCATGATCTCCAATGGGACAAAATCATTGCCACCGTTCATGTTGAAGCATCTATATGATTCACCGTGTTCTGTCAGTTCCAGAAGTGCAATGTATATGAAAAGTTTCTTGCTCCGCTGAAGGAAGAAACGGCAAATCCCAGCGTTTTCACATCTTTCACCCCAAAGCACAATGGAGTCTTCACGGAGTTCAGTGCAGAACAGGCGACAGCTGCGACTGATTTGCACATCGCGTAAGCCCGTGGTCGACTCCACTTCAGTTTCCGAGAATGGCGACACCAGAGCAAATCCATTTTCAACAAACGGATGCTCCCGGGTAATCTCTATTGACCTGAGCAACAGTCGGGGCAAAAGATGTTGACTGTATGCATGGGCTTCATCTCCTGAGCGTAGGAGCTGAAAAAAATTGTCTGCAAACACTGATTTGTAGTTCTGGTGCGCTTGCTCGACACCCCAGCAACTAATGCGGACACGGTGTTTGCGAAAATGATCCGCTAGGTGTAAGCGGTGGTGATGCTTCGGTCGCATCATTCCAGGGTGCACTTGTTCAAACAGTCTGTGATGCATTTCCTGTCTGGCATCTAATTCAGACCAGTCATTGTTGTTGTTCTCTTCTCACTGCGTCCGTGCAGCGAGCCAGCGCCAAAAAACATTCTGCAACAGGTCTCAAAGCAGGCACATGAATCCAAACTGTTTCACAATGCCATCTGATGAGAGCCATCAATGCGAGACATTGACTGGCGGATCCTTTGTATTCATTTCCAAACAAGGCAGGCGTCCAGAGACGCTTGCACCAATGCATTCCTTCGTTTTTGCTATGTCTTTTCCAGCCGGCTGTGACCATGGACTCGCAGAGGTCTTTGACCTCCACTCCAGTATGTTCTCGTGCTGCATTCAGCACCAGCATGATCTCAGTATTGCATATGCCATTTGCCCAATATGAATGCATGCAATCGTTGATGGCAATACCGATGTTGCAGACACTGCGCGCCCTCGGGTAAGCCCACAGGCTATGCTCATCCAGTAGGAATCCCAAGCATTTCTGTCTGAGGTCTATTTCTGCTTTTGTCATGTTTGCCTTTTGAGCCATCCAATGCACAATGTATCTCTCCAGATCTGTTGGATCGTTCGCGGTGAAGCGCCTGAGATCTGCTTCTTCTATGGTGAGGAAATCATGCGACGCGGCTGCGCAATACGCGCCTTTCATGACGCAGTTTCCACAATGCAGGCACGGCTTCAAAGCCGCGGAGCCCTTAGCTGCATACGCAGCCCGTTGACTTTCCATGTCACTGACAAATCCAACTATTGCCAAAGACAATGGCGCCATGTCGCCAGCGACAACCACATCGCCAGTCAAGTTTTGGTCTAGCCACTCTTCAACAATGCGCGCCGTTACAGCGCTCACTCCACCAGGGCATTGCTGCAACTGTTCGTGAGTTATAGCTGCCAGAGGCATCCATGCTCTAGCAGATTCGAAATATGGCGACAATGGCTTCAATGTGAAGTAAACCAGCAAGGTTTTCATCCGTTGCAGCGGGTTGAGAACGTTCCCTGCAGTAGCTTCATCATGCGCTAAGAAGACCTCCAAAGTCCTTGCTGCTTGTCTTTTCAGCAAAGCATGCAAGGCTGGACACTCTCGCACATACAAACTCAGCAGACGTTGGACATCTGCCATGTAGAATGTGATGTGTTTCTGTCCTGATCCGCTTTCAACGATGCTAACTTCTTTGTAGCAGCCACGATATGGCCCCAAAGCAGCCCGCAACTTTCGTTTGAAGGCGCCTGACATATTTTTGCTGCTGCCCTTTCCGGAAAGCAAATTCCTTATTTTTAAAATGCTTGTTTCACTGTAGCGGGCCATGGCCGTGGCCACATCCCTGCTGTCCGCATGCTTGTGCGTCGAAGAGCTGCTTTGGCTCCTGCACGGCTGCATAACAAACGATAGAGCCCAGACACTGCTGCGATAGGAACTGATGAGATAAATTCACAAAGGGTGATATTATCATCTTATAATATATAAATATACACTATATATATATAGAGTATATATATATTTATAAATATATAACATGATATGGGTGACTCATATAGAACATGCAACACACTTGGAAATATGCAACCAAAGTCCTTTGCTATTTGCGCTTTTCAGTGTTTTCGCTTTGCAGTGCCGGTCCACCAAGTCTTGTCACAAAAGGTTATATTCCAGCTGGTGAAGAAAATGGAATAGCCAATCCCACGGTTCTCCCGTCAAATGGTTTTGCTGGGTCAGCAAAAAATTGAGGCTCGCGGTGACTTCACTCAAATACATTTCGCGGTTGCTGTGTTCAATTGTCCACACTTTGTTTTTTTCCAAGCCAGGCATGTGCGGCACAGGCACTTCCTGCAGGACGTGCTTGGAATGTCCCATTGAAGCAACAGGCCACGGGTCGACCAAAGTACACGGTCACAGAATTTTGTCATAGAGAAGTGTTGGACATACGTCTTGTCGACACTCACCTGGGCTAAGACTTCTTTGATGACTTCCAAATCTTCCGCCATCTTCTCCATCTCTTCCTCGTTTCGACATTGCGCTCGCAGCGACGCAGCCGCGGCCTGCGCAACTGTCAGTGCACACAAGACAGGCATAGCGAGATGATACGCCACGAAGAAGTTTCCCTGCGAGCCAAATGAACCTGTGGCAAAGCAAATGGATTGAAATGTTGACAGAGAACATGTTTTCTGCTTTTGCATTGCATCTATATACAGTACATCAGATCTAATGTTTTACACGCCAGAATCGTATACTTTTGTGTTGTCACAACATTCACAAACTTATGTATGTCTTGATTATAAAGATATCATATGAATCTTATATATATATAATATATATAATATATAGGTACATATATTTGATAGTCCCTGCCGTCGAGCTATAGCCCTGACAGCGAGATATTAATGAATGTATATATATATATACGATATACCCTCCTCATGTCAACACTTGCTTGTTTTCAATCCCCTTGCTTGTCTCATGTTGCACAAACCTGCAAGCTGCAATGGTGGTGACCGCAGCAGCGTCCCAAGTATTAGCTCCGGCTGGCTTGCCGGAAACAAAATATGCTACCAAAGCAAGCTGTGTTCAAAACACAATCCTGCCCCACATGTTCTCTCGCAGAGATTCACTTCTTTGCCTTTGCTTTAGCAGCAGTGCCCTTTAGGTTTTCTTTGTTCTCACGGATGTAAAACTGCAAGCTTCTGATCTCTGCGTTGCCATCCTTGAGAATGCCATTCAGCGCTTTCTCTGTCAGCAAGGCATCTGTTTCCAGCTTCAGGCCATGGCCTTTGGCAGCAGCCGCCAACATGTGCGTCGCATTGTTGATCGTTTCTTCCAGCGTCTTCTGAACATTGGCCACATTTTGTGCAGATGCCTCTGGCAAGCCAGCTCCGATCGTAGAAACCTTGTCCACCAAGGCAGTCAGACGCTCTGCACATCGCTTCAACTGAGGCAGCACCTTGGCGGCCGCAGAAGTTGCGCTGCGTTCCAGCTTCTGGCGCTTTTTGTCTTCTTGCCTCTGCTGCTTGGCAGCCTCAGCAGCAGCCTGCTTCTCCTCCGGTGTCTTCCGTTTCTTCTCTCTGGCCGCAGGCGTGTCGTCGACTTCCACACCCAGATCTGGCAGCGCCTGGGGCGCCGAAGCGGAGCCAGCACTGCCACCTGCCTGCCTGCGCTGCATGCGCTCACGCGCCTGGCTTTCGATGTTGAGCAAACGCTCCTCCACGATCGTGCGGATTTGTTCTTTCGACATCTTGTCTATGTCAACACGAAATGTCGGACCGAGAATCGGATGCTCGCGGCGCTCTGCTAGCTGTTCGATACGATCGCAATCGTATCCCTGCAACATCCAGTGTGACAGAGGCTGAAAGGCTCCTTCGCTGCCATCCTTCTCCACGTGAGCTGTGGACTCGACCATCTTCTGCACCAGCAGTGCTCGCGCCTGCGCGTAGCACAGGCGACCTTCCATGCCGTTGGCACGTTCATTCTTCGCATCAACGAAGAATGTCACTGCAGCACTTTCGTTCAATACTTCTTTGATGTCCACCCCACGCCTCTGCAGTTGCGAACATACCGCATGACACGGCTTGCATGTGTACCGAAGTTCCGGACGGAACTTCGGCGTGCACATCGCGTCTTCGATGGCCACCTCTTGGCAGCAACGGCGGCACTTCACCATTTCACTCTGTGCAGATGGTACCTCCTGTGCAGCAGTTCCCTGAGGAGCTGCCGCCACATTGGCTGGTGCTGTTTCAGGTGCTTCCGCAGAAGCAGACACTTCGACCACATCCACCACTGCTTGGTCAGCAGTTGCACCATCACCTGCCTTCAACTCAGCTGCCATAGCTCTCTTTGCGAGGTATAGCACGGATGGCGTTGCACGAAACCTTTGAGCTTCCATGTAACAGCATTTTTTGGCGTTTGAGGAAACACAAAGAAACACAAAAATTACACATACGCGTTTCCATGCTTTCTCTTTCCAGACTTGGAAACAGACACGCGTAACCCTTGTTTTGTACTGGAAACAGACACGCGTTCATTGTATTTGTAGGAAACACATCCAAATTTGGTGAATTTCTACGTTCCTAATTTTTTGTTAGGAAACATAAAAAAACATCTCCGCGTTTCCTGAATGATTTCATCAATAAGAATAAACACATATGCGTTTTCACAGTGTCCTTCCAAAAACATACACACGTTTCTATGTCAGAGAGCAATCTGGCACGAAACACATGCGCGATGGCTATTCCGAAAGGTCATGTTCTAGGAAACATAGAAGCGTTTCCAGGTTTGTGTCCACTGTCGATGAAAAGTTGCCTTTGGGTTCATGAAAATATGCGTGTTCTCAGCCCAGATCCCATCCAGAGAGCGTCCTTTTTCAAGGCCACACAGTTCGCGCTTCAGCGAGGTGTCAGTCCGGCAGCTTCGCAGCAGTTTCCATTGCCGTTTTAAGCAATGAATTCATCATCGCCAGCCTGCCCTCCGAAGGATGGGCCGCTGCCTTTGCAGCTGGCAGCACACCGCCAGCCTTTGCAGCTGCCTTAGCAGCCACGGGCGGCTGCTTTTTCTGCGGCTTGTCTTCTGGGCTGCTCGTATACGTGTACTCATCCGAAGAAGCTTCCTCCTTCACCTTGTCAGAACGTGATTTCTCCTTCCCGTTCTGCTTCACAGCCTCTGCAGCCTTTGGTTTTTCCTTCTTCTCCTTTCCGGAAGCACTAGGCCGCGGGGCGGCAGCCGCAGCTGCCGGCTTACTCTTACGAAGCTTTTCCTCTTCCACCTCCACAGTCTCCTCACTCTCCGAACGTGTAGCACGCTTTTCTTTTCCCTTGCGATCCGCAGATCGTGTTGACTTGTCCTTCCTTCCGCGATCCGCAGATCGTGCTGATCTGGCCTTCCTGCCGCGATCCGCAGATCGTCCTGACCTGTCCTTTCTGCCGCGATCCGCAGATCGCGTTGATCCCTCTTTGTCTCCTCCTCTGGACAGCAGTCGGCATCTTTCGCTGCGGCTTCTGGATCCAGCAGCTCCACGGCGTTCCTCAGAACGACCTCCTCTGCGTCGATTCCTCTCATAGTGACGTCCAGAGCCATAGCCATAGCCATAGTAGCCAGATGCTGGCTGCCCTGGAGAGCGCGGACGCTCCAGGTAGGCTTTGGGGGCCTTCACTTGGTAAAAGTGGCAGCCGCGCAACTCATATGCTTACGGATCGTTCGCCCATTCCTTCCCATATTTTTCACAGGTGGGCCAATCACCATAGAATGCCCCCACTTTCCAAAGACGCCTGGCAAAGCAGTATGCTGAGACTCTGTGCTGATCTTTGCTCGCCTCGTTGTCTGCAATGACCCGAAAGCAATCAGGACATTCCCATGTGTCAGGATCCCCAGCCTTGCGCAAATTCTTGCGAGCTCCGCCCGGCTTCCGGGACTGGCTGGGATGGGGCTGCTGCCTATCATCAGCCGGCTTGCTGGCGTGCTTTTCTGTTGGGACCGCCGCAACCGGCTTCTCTGAAGTCTTCTCTCCATCAACGCCCTCAGGCGCAGCAGCAACGTCCTCAGACGGCTTTGCTACAGAGTCTGCAGCAGGCTCCGATGGCCCACGCCGATCAGAGCGACTCCGGGACCTCGTCGAAGAGCTCGAAACCATCGCCGCACACCTGCAGGAAACCGTCATGGAATCTATGCCACAAGAAAAAAAAATATTTATATATATGTATATATAGATACAGAATATAGATATAGAATTAGGAATATATAATATAAACATGTCTATATATACAAAAATATTTCTGTTATTCAGGCTGTTGTTTGTGGTTGTGTTTGTGGTAGTGGTTGCCCACAGGCCACTTGCCACGCAGCAGCCCGCAGGCCACTTGCCACGCAGCAGCCCGTAGGCCACTTGCCATGCAGCAGCCCGCAGGCCACTTGCCACACAGCAGCCCGCAGGCCACTTGCCACGCAGCAGCCCGCAGGCCACTTGCCACGCAGCAGCCCGCAGGCCACTTGCCACGCAGCAGCCCGCAGGCCACTTGCCACGCAGCAGCCCGTAGGCCACTTGCCACGCAGCAGCCCGTAGGCCACTTGCCACGCAGCAGCCCGTAGGCCACTTGCCACGCAGCAGCCCGTAGGCCACTTGCCACGCAGCAGCCCGCAGGCCGGCAGAAAATGCACAACGTGTGTATGTTTGTATGTGTATGTTTGATATATATATATACATACACATGTGTATATATATATACATATAATGTGTGTGTATGTAAAACATGTAAACACACACACATATATAATCCCTTCCTCCTAATACTAAACGTCCCCCTAATACTAAAAACAGGCATCCATCTCCAATTTCCGAAAATTTCAGTTTGGCCAATTTGACTTTTAATTGATCCCCTTTAAAAAACAATTTAAAAATCAACCTACCATTTGTGGGTTCTCCCCCCTAATACTAAAAACTAGTTCACCCCGGGGTGTTTAGTATTAGGGGGGCCTAGTCCCAATCCCTCACTCCAAGCTGCCTAGCTACTCTAGCAATTAGGGGTAAGCTTCTAACTGCCATTTTTGGCAATATTTTAATTGCGTTATATAAGGAAATTTAATTGATTTTGAGATCGGAAAAAATAGTTTTTAGTATTAAGGGTTTTAATTTAGTATTAGGGGTAAGCTTCGAACTGCCATTTTTGGCAATATTTTAATTGCGTTATATAAGGAAATTTAATTGATTTTGAGATCGGAAAAAATAGTTTTTAGTATTAAGGGTTTTAATTTAGTATTAGGGGTAAGCTTCGAACTGCCATTTTTGGCAATATTTTAATTGCGTTATATAAGGAAATTTAATTGATTTTGAGATCGGAAAAAATAGTTTTTAGTATTAAGGGTTTTAATTTAGTATTAGGGGTAAGCTTCGAACTGCCATTTTTGGCAATATTTTAATTGCGTTATATAAGGAAATTTAATTGATTTTGAGATCGGAAAAAATAGTTTTTAGTATTAAGGGTTTTAATTTAGTATTAGGGGTAAGCTTCGAACTGCCATTTTTGGCAATATTTTAATTGCGTTATATAAGGAAATTTAATTAATTAATTAACATGACTTCGATTTGGTTCCCTAATGATAAATACCCCCCTAATACTAAAAACTACCTGCCGTGTTTTGTATTAGGGGGGGGTTTAGTATTAGGAGGAAGGGATTATATATATACATTATCAAAATGATCTACTCCCCGGCAGCCCCGCCTGCGAGCACGAAGAAGCTCCGACAGAGAAAAAACCCTGGAACGGAGCTCGAGCCAAAACACTGAGCAGCACAAATAGGTTAGCGTCATCAGCGAAGGCAGTCCAACATGGCTCTATAACTCCGATCTCAAAACATCCTGCACGGCTAGCAACACACGTTTCAATTTTACATGTCCAGTTGCAATGAAAGAAGTTCGTGTCAGTGATCCAGCAGCTATAGCATCCAGCTAGTCATCATCGCTCCACTCCGACATAAACAAATAGGCTTTCGCCTTGCGAAGAATCCTGTGCGCCTCATTCGTAGGCAAGGTGGGATCGTGACGCAGCCGAGACTGCATCTCCAGCAGCTCCTCATGGATAGGAAAGTCTTCCAATGGATATCCCCATTCTTCAGCGTTCTGCTCCACTTTGCGAATCACTTCCCTCAGATGCGTCAAAACTTTGGCGCGCCAGCGGATCAACGCCGGCGGAGTACCCGCAGGTACATGAACGTCGGGAGTGACAGGAGCGGCTTCTTTGCTTGACCAAAGGTCATCTAATGTCCTGCATCTAATCTTGGTCCACTTACCACGTCTATCTCCCAGACGCAGCTGCACGGTTCCATCAGCTAAGGTCTTGGAAACGACGCCCCTGACTTGCTGCATGTCCTATTGCAACACAAAGCTTGCACGTTTCTTCTACAAATGAAAAACGAATTGCTGCAGCACATTACCAGACATAAAGATGAGAAGTACGGCACATATACAGACTTAAACATCTTATACATATATCATATATATATATGTTTATATATCTATAAATACATATATATATACTTAACTTGTAATTTCTGTGAAAGGTGCCATGCATGATCTATAAGGGCCCCCGCAAAGCAAGACTCTTTTTCACAGCACGGCAATGAAGAGATCCTAGTGCTTTACTTCACAAGGAATCCCCGTTTCTCCCAACAGGAACGGCAACAGCCACGGCGTCCTCGACATGTTGCGCAACCATTAGGCTGCAGCTGAAAGCGCTTCTTCTCGGACAACGGCTTCAATGCATTCTTCTTCTTGGCGCCCTGCTTCCGCACAGCTCCGTTCTTCTTGGCCCCCTGCGTCTGCGCAGCTTGACCCTTCTTGGCGCCCTGCTTCCGCGCAGCTGGAACCTCCTTGGCGGCCTGCTTGCGCACAGCTGGAACCTCCTTGGTGGCCTGCTTGCGCACTGCTGGAACCTTCTCTGCGGCTGCAGGTCGCTTCTTTGCAGAAGCTGCAGCAAGAGACTTGTCAATCTCGTCCAAAGAAATCACATCCTCCTTGGAAGCTGGTTTCTTGAGGACAACCGCAGCAGCCGGTCTCTTCAATGCCTTGACACGTGGCTTCTTCCCTGTCGTAGAAGGAACCTCCGGCAAATCCTTGCCGTAGTGAACATGAGCAAGTTTTTGCACTGACTCCGCCACTGCGCTCGGCAGACTCGCAAGAGCTTGCTCTCGCTCCATCCCCACAGGTGCACTCGCACCATTTCCACGCGCTTCAATTTCCACAAGGTCCCTTTGTGCTGTAGCAGCACTGGCAGCCACATCTGCGCTTGGCTTGGTTTCCACATGTCCGCTGTCTGATGCAAGCACACTTGCAGGTACAGCTGGACTTGCAGGCATAGAAGCAGTAACAGCAGCTGGAACTGAAGCTAGCGTCTCCGCTGCACGTGCTCCATCCCGCTTGGCTAAATCAGCAGCAGCTGCTGTTGACTGCTCCAAGCGAGAAGGAGTCGATGCAACAGACAGATTGCTACTTGAGGTGTCTGCTCGATCCAGCAGCCGTCGCAGACCGTCCCCATGAGACCCAACCGTCTCAGCCGCAGTCGGGCGTTGAAAAATCTGCAAATTCTTCAAAGACGCTTCTTCTTGCCTGGGCTGCATGACTCCCACCATTGCCTGAGCCATCATCGTAGCCGTTTGCGCCAACATCTGATGCTGCATGGCAACAGTCCCATGCGTAGCAACCAAACCTTGTCCTTGCATTGCCTGCTGCAACACAATCTGCTGGTTGCGGCTGCGCAACGGGGTCCCACGTGCTGCCTGCCAAATCTCGTCCACATTCACTCCTGCTGGAACTGGTACAATCTGCAGGGTCGCCAAATGATTCCGATATGCCGCTGGCAATGCATCTTGCCCTGCAGGCAACACATCCAAATAGATATTAGCCGGCAGCTGCACTCCCATGTTCTTGGCCCTGGTGACCACCGTGCGCAAGAGTGACTTGATTGTCTGCAGCAGCGCACTTTGTTGTCCAACCTGCATGCTCCCACCAAGCAAAGACACAATGACAGATTGTGTCGGTTCCGATGCGTGCCTGAGACCCAAGGATTGCACCAAATAGGTGCAAAGCAGTTCCGCCTTGCGCAGATGCGACAAAGTCGCAGAAGTACTCTGAAGCTGATCCCACAACTGCGCTGTCAAATACAACGGAAAGTTGCGGAAATCTTGCATGGCTGCTCTTCTTTGCAAGTCTCCCATGACTTTTCTATCTCTTTCCTAGTTTGCCGTACCTTGAGCCTGCAAAACCATCAACTAACGTGCTAACAAACTAGAGTCCAAAAAACACGCTTCACAAACGTAACTTACGTAACTCGTTTGTATCTTTTATCATCTTCTAAGCTAACTTAAGTTCTAAGTCAACAAGTTAGTTGTATTTTTTTGATAACTTATACAACATACAACATAAGATGCCCCCCCTTACAACTTAACATATCCTACCTTACAACTTACTTCTATCTAGGGGGCTTCACTTTGTATGTATGTGCAAACTAGGCAACTAACAAGACCTAGCTTCCAGGCGCTATATTAAATTATTTTAAGATATACTATACATAATTAATCATAATATTATCAAAATATAGACAGTGCGTAATACAGAGTCTTATCAGTGTTTGTTCCCATCCTGTCCCACCTAGTCCACCTTCCAACTTGAAATGCGAAGTTACTAGTCGATCTTTCAAATGGGAGGCAATCTCAACCATTCATTTCAGATTCCGGTCCAATTCTTCCCATGTCGCTATGATTTCAGCGTCATCCTCGGCAGCTTGGGTACTCCAACCCCATGGGACGCTTAAATCCGTCCTCATCTTCGCGATTCAGCATCACAAAGCTGACCTCAAACTCGGCGCTGAGATTTTCATGTCAGGACCCACCAAACGTGTGCAAGCTGTGCAACATGACACGGGAGCATCATGACTTCAACTCAAATAATCTCAAATCCACATCGTAAATCGTTGTATACTGAAAGCTACGAAAGTGGGGAGTTCTGTGCACGTGAAATCCACAAGAGCATCACAGTGAACATAAAGGTCTTACCATTTAGTCCCATCTGCCTACGGATGAATCCCATTTCTGGGAGTTCACAATAAACAGACTCAGTACATTCACCAGAGTTTCTCATGGTTTTGTCTTGTACCCCCTGGAAATCAAACATGGTTTTTGCTGAAAAACCAAATAAATAATCAATATAGCATAATATACAGTATATATCCATTTAAATGCCCATTTATAGGGGATTTTCGATTGCCATCTTGATTGCCAAAGGGGGAAAGGATGGCTTTCCGTTGCCAATCTTAGATCCCCTTCAAAAACATGCATGTTCTGCTGCTCAGTCCATATGCCCATCAGAATTGCAAAAGCTCAAAGTATTAACCTACCCATCACCAGCTCGTTTCCCTAGAACTTTTGCTTAAACATCCACTTTTGATGGTTAAATGAAGTTAAATCACATTCATTTATATACATATCTATATCTGATCTAGCTGCTCATGACTGCATCCTCATCTAACTACACTCAAGATATGCATATTATTATATTATAATTATTAGTTCTTGATTCAACCACAGTTGTTGACGCTCAAATTGCCCAATTTTTGGTGGCAGCCCTCTACCACTTCACTGAGTTGGTTGACCAAGGAATAGTCCTCCAGCAGCTGGCAGAATGCTTCGTTGAGCAGTCGAAACCTCGAGGCCGGGTGACATAAGGGCCAATATATGTCCCAAATCAATCCAAATCGCTGTTTTGCATCACTGAGATTCATTGAGTTGAGTCTTGAGTCTTGAGTTTGTGATGAATTGGATGATTTGAGGATCGATTTCGGCGAAATTAAGCCAATATCGAGTTAACATTTGGCCAAACCCCAGTCCAGCGTCTGCCACAGAACATCACTGTTTGCAATTGGCGTGAGATGGCTGTGACAAGCTGATAGAATTCAAACATCGTCGACCACAACTGGCTGAAATTCTGGACTTGAAAATTGCTATTTGAACATCATCCACTCATTTGCGCAATCTCCACGATCTATTCCGTTGATGTTTCGAATCCTGAACCTGGGTTTGTCTGAAAATATGGAAGCCCCAAAAGTTGAAGCTTCAACATACAGTATTCATCATATTTCTGGGTAAATTATATTAATTCACTAACCTAAATTTTTAGGCCATTTGGATGATTTCCCTTCTAACAATTTCTGAAAACCATGATTCCAGGGCTCGGGAGAACACTGAGGTCGTGATGAAAAATTTACCCAGATCATATTCACTATAGATTCCCCTTAAATGCTGGGATTTTCCATTGGGACATATTGATTACCCATATGGCCCATATATTTCATCATATTTCATCATATTTCATCATATTTCATCATATTTCATCATATTTCATCATCATATTTCCGTAGATCATCGTAGATCTCCTTAAATGTCTGACGGTGACGGTCTTCTTTGGCCTTGGATGGGTCGACTTTCGCAGATCCGCCAACATGGCCTGCGTTGCAAAAAGCGCTGCGCTGCAGATTCGTGCTGCAGATGTCGAGCAACATCGAGCAGTTCTGCGTGTGAAGTACCAGTTGATCCAGTTGTATCCAGTTGATATTTGTTGCATCAATCGGTTAAAATTCCACACAAAGTTGCCTTTTTGATATGTTTTGATCAACATTGATCAACCATTTTGGGAATGTTGCATCAGTTTCTAAAAGTTGGTCAACTGGTAAAAGCTATATAGAGTTGATCAAACATTTTGGGGATGATTTTCCGACTATAGAGGGGTTGTTTGAAGTCGTTGCAACATGTTGGGAACATGTTGCAACAGATACAGCTTGACTGGTCATTATCATCCAATCATCCAAGAATCTTTGAGCAGTTGTAACCTAGACGCAAACAACATCAAAACACATGGGTTGTGCACCTTAAAAGCTTCCAGAAACACGTGAGTCTGTCTGTCCAGAAGTTACTTCCTCAATCATTTTCCATGACTGAACAATGGCCATCTGTGTTGTCGCGGTTTCCCCCAATTTTGTGTCATACAATAGCCTCCTGCCTGCGTGTCCCCATCGGTGTATCTCTCCACATCTGCCTGTCTTGACGATCAACACCCTGGTACACAAAGGGGAACAATATAGCTGGTTGCTATGGATAATCATCATTGTTCATCCCCCCAAAAAGATTCCATTGGAAGGTCAAAAATATGATGTATGGATATGTATGGGGTATATGGTCATCCCATGTCATCCCACCATCACTAGGGATTCTTTATCATCGGTATCGTATTTATTTATGAGGAATGACCATCCCCTTTGATGGAAAGTCAAGGGACAGACCTGTACCCCTTCCCCTGAGAGTTCTGACCCCTGGAGGAAGCAAATCGCATTTGGTCAATACATTGATGTGTGGCCTCGCAAAGCAGCTGGCTTTGGAACGTGCATTCTTAAGGGTACTATGGAACATTATGGAACCTGGCCATGGGAAATCTCCCCTTTAATGATTGTATTTCTGGAACGTCATCCAGAAATTGTGGGGCAAGGGGATTGTCCATTTCATTGCATGTCCATGTTTGAGTACCCGAGAGGCCCGAGAGCAGTCTGAATCTTCGTTTCACGTAATTGTCGCCAAATTTGGGACACCACTCATGACATTGGTCACATGTTCACAGATGTTCACAGACCACTTCTGTTATCTGAAGCTTGCCAAGAAACGTACTGCGTACCAGGCTTAACACACTGTT
>CAMXCT020000593.1:63831-158831 GCA_947184155.2 Cladocopium goreaui | reverse complement strand
AATGGGGAAGCTCAAAAAACATTATATACAAACCATCAAAGTTTTGAATAGCGACTTTGAATGGGGATTGCAAACCCAATTTAGGGGAACACAGCCGTTCATCGAACGGACCCAACGGTCTCAAAGATGGTTTACCATGGTCGATCCCCCCATCAAACGGGACTCCAACAGTGTGGATGATGGCGAGTTAGATGCGGCCTGCCCTATCTCGTAAGTTGGGGATGTGTCAAGATTGAAGTGGCCATGGGCTAATGATGTAAACATAGCAATCGCCAATTCGCCAATCTTGGGAAAATCAAACCAGATCATTGAAGGGACGTAGCCAATTGGATGATGCGGATAGCCGGATAGTCTCAGATGGTTTGCTGAGAGGGTTGTGCTGGGCTTGAGCACGATCATTATGCTCTAGATTGAAGTCTTGTGAATTTTTATCTATTTATGTGCAAACTAGGCAACTAACAAGACCTAGCTTCCAGGCGCTATATTAAATTATTTTAAGATATACTATACATAATTAATCATAATATTATCAAAATATAGACAGTGCGTAATACAGAGTCTTATCAGTGTTTGTTCCCATCCTGTCCCACCTAGTCCACCTTCCAACTTGAAATGCGAAGTTACTAGTCGATCTTTCAAATGGGAGGCAATCTCAACCATTCATTTCAGATTCCGGTCCAATTCTTCCCATGTCGCTATGATTTCAGCGTCATCCTCGGCAGCTTGGGTACTCCAACCCCATGGGACGCTTAAATCCGTCCTCATCTTCGCGATTCAGCATCACAAAGCTGACCTCAAACTCAGCGCTGAGATTTTCACAGGACCCAGACGTTTGCTGTGCAACATGACACGGGAGCATCATGACTTCAACTCAAATCCACATCGTGAAAGCTACGAAAGTGGGGAGTTCTGTGCACGTGAAATCCACAAGAGCATCACAGTGAACATAAAGGGCTTACCATTTAGTCCCATCTGCCTACGGATGAATCCCATTTCTGGGAGTTCACAATAAACAGACTCAATACATTCACCAGGGTTTCTCATGGTTTTCTGTCTTGTACCCTCCGGGAATGAAACATGGCTTGCTGAAAAACCACATAAATATAAACAAATTACAAATTAATATAAAATATACACGTATATACACTATATATCCATTTAAATGCCCATTTATAGGGGATTTCCGATTGCCATCTTGATTGCCAAAGGGGGAAAGGATGGCTTTCCGTGGCCAATCTTAGATCCCCTTCAAAAACATGGATGTTCTGCTGCTCAGTCTATGTGCCCATCGGAATTTCAAAAGCTCGAAGTATTAACCTACCCATCACCAGCTCGTTTCCCTAGAACTGTTGCTTAAACATCCACTTTTGATGGTTAAATGAAGTTAAATCACGTTCATTTATATACATATACATATATATATATATAAATACGATATAATTATATATATTATATTATATATAATATAATAATTATTAGTTCTTGATTCAACCCCAGTTGTTGTTGCTCAAATCGCCCAATTTGGTGGCAGCCCTCTACCACTTCACTAAGTTGGTTGACCAAGGAATAGTCCTCCAGCAGCTGGCAGAATGCTTCGTTGAGCAGTCGAAACCTCGAGGCCGGGTGACATAAGGGCCAATATATGCCCCAAATCAATCCAAATCGCTGTTTTGCATCAATGAGATTCATTGAGTTGAGTCTTGAGTCTTGAGTTTGTGATGAATTGGATGATTTAGGATCGATTTCGGCGAAATTAAGCCAATATCGAGTGAAATTAAAACTCTGGTTCCAGGAAGGGGCCCCTTTTGATAGCACGGTCCTACTTGAGGCCATGGCGAACTGAAGGATCTTGTGAGGTCCCGTGGAAATCGGTGCGGCTGCGCACCTTTGCATTTGGTGGTTGGATTGGTGTTAGGCTTCCCCATTTGAGCCCAATTGTTAGCTCCCTGTGCCACTTTCGCTGCAGATTTCCATGATGTTTCTGTGGTATTTCTAGAGGATTTCTGAAGGGATGCTATGAGAATTCTGTTGTATTCTGATAAAATGTCCATTGGATTCCTATGGGATTTCTATAGTATTTCTATGGTTTTTCTGTGATATTTCTATGGGGTTTCTATTGGATTCCTGTGGGATTTCTATTGGATTCCTGTGGGATTTCCAAGGTATTTCCATGATGTTTCTATGATATTTCTATGGGATTACTATGGGATTTAATTAACGGACGGGATAACCCCACAAGGCAGCGTGTTCCAATAATGAGAACCAAATGTTGTAGCGGGGACGGGGAAAGAAGGAAAGACAAAGGATGTGGTGGAGGACCGACAAGTAAAACAAAGTTGTGTGTGACAAAGTTGTATGCGAAAGATGGTGTGTGACGAAGAAAGATGGTGTGTGTGTGTGACAAAGCAGTGTGTGAAAGATGGTGTGTGTGAAAGTTGTGTGTGCGAAAGAGAGCGTTTGACAAAGTTTTGTGTAAAAGATGGTGTGTGACAAAGTTGTGTGCGAAAGATTGTGTCTCAAAAAATGGTGTGTGACAAAGTTGTGTGAAAGATGGTGTGTGCAAGATGGTGTGTGACAAAGTGGTGTGTGAAGGATGGTGTGGTGAAAGATGGTGTGGCTGAAAGTTCTGTGTGAAAGAGAGCATGTGACAAAGTTGTGTGTGAAAGATGGTGTGTCACAAGGGGGGTGTGTGAAAGATGGTGTGTCAAAGATGGTGTGTGAAAGATGGTGTGTGAAAAATAGTGTGGTGAAAGATGGTCTGTGGAAGATGGTGTGGTGAAAGATGGTGTATGACAAAGTGGTGTGTGACAAAGCGGTGTGTGAAAGATGGTGTGTCAAAGATGGTGTTTGACAAAGTTGGGTGTAAAAGATGGTGTGTAAAAGATGGTGTGTGAAAGATGGTGTGACACAAAGAGGGTGTGTGAAAGAGCGTGTGTGAAAGATGGTGTCTGAAAGATGGTGTGTGACAAAGTGGTGTGTGACAAAATGGTCTGTGAAAGAGGGTGTGTGACAAAGTGGTGTGTGAAAGATGGTGTGTGAAAGATGGTGTGTGACAAAGTTGTGTGTGAAAAATGGTGTGGTGAAAAGTTGTGTGTGAAAGATGGTGTGTCAAAGATGTTGGGAGACAAAGTGGTGTGTGAAAGATGGTGCGTGAAAGATGGTGGGTGACAAAGTTGGGTGTGAAAGAGGGTGTGTGGAAGATGGTGTGGTGAAAGATGGTGTGTGACAAAGTGGTGTGTGACAAAGTGGTGTGTGGAAGATGGTGTGTCACGCAAAACGAAGGTGGATGTGAGATTGTGCCACGCCTGCCACGTGAAACGAACGTAGATGTCGCCAAGTGCCACGCCTGCCACGCAAAGTGCCGCGGCATCACGGGCGACCAAGCCAGCCCAAGCGCGCCACCCAGTGCCATGAGTGCCACGCCTGCCACGCAAAACGAAGGTGGAGGTGAGATTGTGCCACGCCTGCCACGTGAAACGAACGTAGATGTCGTCAAGTGCCACGCCTGCCACGCAAAGTGCCGCGGCATCACGGGCGACCAAGCCAGTCCAAGCGCGCCACCCAGTGCCATGAGTGCCACGCCTGCCACGCAAAACGAAGGTGGAGGTGAGATTGTGCCACGCCTGCCACGTGAAACGAACGTAGATGTCGCCAAGTGCCACGCCTGCCACGCAAAGTGCCGCGGCATCACGGGCGACCAAGCCAGTCCAAGCGCGCCACCCAGTGCCATGAGTGCCACGCCTGCCACGCAAAACGACGGTAGATGTGAGTTTGTGCCACGCCTGCCACGCAAACCGACAGTAGATGTGAGTTTGTGCCACGCCTGCCACGCAAAGTGCCGCGGCGTCACGGGCGCCCAAGCCAGTCCAAGCGCGCCACCCAGTGCCACGCCTGCCACGCAAAGTGCCGCGGCATCACGGGCGACCAAGCCAGTCCAAGCGCGCCACCCAGTGCCATGAGTGCCACGCCTGCCACGCAAAACGAAGGTGGAGGTGAGATTGTGCCACGCCTGCCACGTGAAACGAACGTAGATGTCGCCAAGTGCCACGCCTGCCACGCAAAGTGCCGCGGCATCACGGGCGACCAAGCCAGTCCAAGCGCGCCACCCAGTGCCATGAGTGCCACGCCTGCCACGCAAAACGAAGGTGGAGGTGACATTGTGCCACGCCTGCCACGTGAAACGAAGGTGGATGTGAGATTGTGCCACGCCTGACAAAGTATGTGTTGACAAAGTGTGTGTGAAAGATGGTGTGTGACAAAGTGTGTGTTGACTAAGTGTGTGTGAAAGATGGTGTGTGACAAAGTGTGTGTGACAAAGTGTGTGTTGACAAAATGTGTTGACAAAGTGTGTGTTGACAAAGTCTGTGTTGACAAAGTCTGTGTTGACAAAGTGTGTGGTAACAAAGTGTGTGTTGACAAAGTGTGTGTGAAAGATGGTGTGTGACAAAGTGTGTGTTGACAAAGTGTGTGGGAAAGATGGTCAGTGACAAAGTGTGTGTGACAAAGTGTGTTTTGACAAAATGTGTTGACAAACCGTGTGTTGACAAAGTCTGTGTTGACAAAGTGTGTGGTAACAAAGTGTGTGTTGACAAAGTGTGTGTGAAAGATGGTGTGTGACAAAGTGTGTGTTGACAAAGTGTGTGGGAAAGATGGTCAGTGACAAAGTGTGTGTGTGACAAAGTGTGTTTTGACAAAATGTGTTGACAAACCGTGTGTTGACAAAGTCTGTGTTGACAAAGTGTGTGGTAACAAAGTGTGTGTTGACAAAGTGTGTGTGAAAGATGGTGTGTGACAAAGTGTGTGTGACAAGAGCGGGAGGCGGGGAGGAGGAGGAGGAGGAGGAGGAGGAGCCCGGGATACAGAATCAAAAACAAGAACACCACACAAAGTTGTGGGGAAAAAGGATTTCTATGGTACTTCTATGATATTTCTAGAGGATTTCTTTGGTATTTCTTTGTGATTTCAATGATGTTTCTTTGGAATTTCTATGGTGTATGGGGTTTCTATTGGATTCCTGTGGGATTTCCATGGTATGTCTATGATATTTCTTTGGGATTTCCATTGGATTCTTATGGGATGCCGATGGTATCTCTATGGGATTCCTATGGGGTTTCAAAAGGATGTCTATGTGATTTCCATTGGATTCTTATGGGATTTCCATGATGTTGTTGTGGTATTTCTAGAGGATTTCTATGGGATTTCTGAAGGGATGCTATGAGAATTCTGTGGTATTCTGATAGGAGTTCCATTGGATTCCTATGGGATTTCTATGGTATTTCTATGATGTTTCTATGATATTTCTATGGGGTTTCTATTGGATTCCTGTGGGATTTCTATTGGATTCCTGTGGGATTTCCAAGGTATTTCCATGATGTTTCTATGATATTTCTATGGGATTTCCATTGGATTCTTATGGGATTTCCATGATGTTGTTGTGGTATTTCTAGAGGATTTCTATGGGATTTCTGAAGGGATGCTATGAGAATTCTGTGGTATTCTGATAGGAGTTCCATTGGATTCCTATGGGATTTCTATGGTATTTCTATGATGTTTCTATGATATTTCTATGGGGTTTCTATTGGATTCCTGTGGGATTTCTATTGGATTCCTGTGGGATTTCCAAGGTATTTCCATGATGTTTCTATGATATTTCTATGGGATTACTATGGGAGTTCTTATGGGATTTCCATGATGTTGTTGTGGTATTTCTAGAGGATTTCTATGGGATTTCTGAAGGGATGCTATGAGAATTCTGTGGTATTCTGATAGGAGTTCCATTGGATTCCTATGGGATTTCTATGGTATTTCTATGATGTTTCTATGATATTTCTATGGGGTTTCTATTGGATTCCTGTGGGATTTCTATTGGATTCCTGTGGGATTTCCAAGGTATTTCCATGATGTTTCTATGATATTTCTATGGGATTACTATGGGAGTTCTTATGGGATTTCCATGATGTTGTTGTGGTATTTCTAGAGGATTTCTATGGGATTTCTGAAGGGATGCTATGAGAATTCTGTGGTATTCTGATAGGAGTTCCATTGGATTCCTATGGGATTTCTATGGTATTTCTATGATGTTTCTATGATATTTCTATGGGGTTTCTATTGGATTCCTGTGGGATTTCTATTGGATTCCTGTGGGATTTCCAAGGTATTTCCATGATGTTTCTATGATATTTCTATGGGATTACTATGGGAGTTCTTATGGGATTTCTTTGTGGTTCCTATGCTATTCCATGTTATTTCTATGATCTTTCTATGGGATTTCTGTGGGGTTCCTATGGGATTCCAATGATATTTCTATGATATGTCTATGGGATTACTCTGGAATGTCAATGGAAAGTAAGTTGGAATCAATTGAAAATAAATTCAAACTATCTATATAAATTGAAATCAATTGAACATAAATTGAAAGTAAATTAAACTCGATTGAACATATATTGAAAGTAAATTGGAAATCAATTGAAAGTAAATTGAAATCAATTGAAATCAATTAAAATCAATCGAGAGTAAATTGAAAGTAAATATTGAAATCAAAAGTAAATTGAAAAAATGAAAGTAAATTGAAATCAATTGAAAATAAATTGAAAGTAAATTAAAATCAATTGAAAGTAAATTGAAATCAATTGCAAGTAAATTGAAATCAATTGAAAGTAAATTGAAATCAATTGAAAGTAAATTGAAATCAATTGAAATCTATCATGGTTTTGACTACACCTTATTCAGAGTCTGCCACTTTAAAAATTTTACATTAAAGAGAGTCCAAAAATTGTTTGAGCGGGGGCCCTCACACTAATCAAGACCGAACATTATTCAACATATATCGATATAGATATAGGTATGCCATGGATGGGATTCTGCACGTTTGGGTGGCTCAAACCAAACCATCGAGACTCATCGCAGGGCTCCCGCACTTCTTCACAGGTATTGAAAGGCACGACCGTCAGATCGATGCCTCGTGTAGATGTGAGAAGAATTATTGGCATTGGATCAAGCCCAAAAAGCTGGGATACCAAAATGGAAATGAAACATGGTTGGGGAAATAACCAAGAAGTAAATCGTCTACACAACTCATCAAACTTTTGGATTTTCCATTGTCAGGTTAGTCAGGTTTGATTCTCGGATAATTGATACTTGACATCACGAAAATCTAGTGATAATGATAGGGTCTTCATTTTTGACTAAATACACCAGCATTAGTGATTTTCCAAGGCCTTGGAAGGCCAAGGGCACCCAATTTTCGCTTCCAAAAGGTGGCTTTATTTTTAGGGGGACTCAACCAGCAGAACTGCTTGGATCTCTTCAGTGCAATGCTCATGGCTGACGGAAATCTGCACCGACATATCCTCCATGTTCAAGAAACACCGGGTATCGATGTTTAGCCTTCGTTTTTTAGTTTTAACCCTAGGTAACTAGGAATGGTATTCCCCAAATTCATGGGAAACTTGTGCTTACCGAGGTAAAATTATACACTACAGTAATTATACCTGGTATCTACCGCCTCTCTCTGCCGCTTTGCTTCTTCGCCCGGCACGACATTTCCCCAATTTCATGAAAAAGTCACCTATGAATCCTATGAACTATATAGTATAGTTCAGATTTACCCCAGTACCTCATCACTGCTCCTCACTCTGCTATTCCGAGGTAGTTTTTTTCTTTCCCTCCTCTCACAACACTTTTCGACCCATGTTGGGCCTCATTCTCAGCAAAGACATCCGTGGAGGAATTCCCTGAGATGTCCTGATGACCAAGTCCGTTGGGCCCTCAGCCACCCAGGACATGGGGCAACCGTATGCTATACCGATCAATGCCAATGTGAATGGTGTATGGTTGGGTTTTCCTCATTGTACCATTAGCTATACGTCATAATGTTGTAAAAACATGGACATAAACAACAATGTATGCTAATTTACCATACATGAATATGATACCGTTAACATCCCTTAACCATAGCGAGGTCTGCAAAGCCATTCTTCTTTAAAGGCTGTTCCGTCTCCCTTGCACAGGGCCACTGCCTCCTGAAAAGATGTTCCGTCGGGGCTTCGCCTCATGATGAGTTGCCTATGAAAAATGATGGATTTTCCATAGCCATGTTGAATAGTGGTAAATTGACAGAAGGTACAGGGGCGCAATCAGTCAACATACATTGAGCTGGGCTGAATATAAATCGTGATGACTATGCATGGGTCACTCCAACCATAAATATGCACGTACAGTAGATCAGCCATGAAAAATAACCCTACCTGACCCCATACCATTACATATAATCGTTTGCAAATAGGCATCCGGTCAGTTATATATGTGTTTAAAATTATATGCAATAGCCAACAATAATCCCAAAGAAACCCATTAGTATAACCCCTATGTTAAAATCATTCAAAGACAGTAGGGGCATAATTGATGACACAAGTAACCTTCCCAGGAAAATGTAGGTTCTCCAGCCCACCCAAGAAATGTCGCGACTTGAGTGCTGGTGCGTCAGGTGTTCATCATCTCCAATACTGATGAAGCACCTGGGGCACTGAGCGGCTGGCAATCTAGTTTCATGTCGAGAATGCAAAGCCCTCATCTATAAATTTTGTGGGATGGTCAACATTCTGGACATACCCATTTTTAGTTGTGCGATGTACCACATGGCCCCAAAAGGGGAAACAAAAACAACATGCTGGACATGGTGATCCTTGGATTCCAGGATCAGCTCTTGGTGTTTCAACCAGTTGGAAGGTCACAGCTTCGAAGTCACAAAATTGACCCAAGAACCCCAGCCACAATGAGCTTCCCCACATGGGTGGCACCGTGCGGGGTGGCGTTGCACATGTGGAGGAGGTCGCTTTGCTGCTGGCCTTACTTACCAGGAATTGGTGGTTAAAGGGACGCTGATGACGCACACCATCCATGATGGCATATGTTCAGTTGATGCATTTCGATATGTGATGATATGACTATCATGTGGCTGGGAAACTCTTAACTTAGTACCAGTAGCTCCTTGGCTGCTCATTTGATAGGGAAAAATGGATACAACCACGGTTCCGTTCACAGCTGCCTCCTATCACAATCAAATGGCTGGTTATATATCTCACCTGGTTGGTGGTTTCAACCCCTCTGAAAAATATTAGTCAGTTGGGATGATTATTCCCAATATGGAAAAGTAAAAAATGTTCCAAACCACCAACCAGTCACTGTAGCCCCCCTACAATCCCCATTCTACCCGCCCCTGTTTTGGGCATCAACAAGTGGAACCAACCTCCTCTGCCGGGGCTTAAGACCGAGGCCGATCCAAAGATGGTGCAGTGCCTGGCACTGGTGATCATCCCAGCGTGGATAAGAAGCATATTGCGCAGGGAATGCTTAGGAAGCCTGAAGAATATCTCAGCATTAGGAAGTTTCTTCAGTGAAATCGCCATAGGATGTATTGCCTTGTTGGTGACTTCCAATGCAACCTACCATCCAGTTGAGAGCTGGGGCCATCCACTTCCCCTGCAAGTCCGTTTTGAACTTGGTTTAGCCGCGTATATACTTCCTTTCATCCCATTTTCCCCATTTATGGCAAAACATGGTTGAAAAATGTTGACAACAAGTGACCTATGAAACTACCAGACCTATATTTACCTAGAAATGATGTGGATCCGGGTTCTCTCTCAAACAGCTGCGGCCTGGTTGACTCCGCCACGACTCCCCACGCCCACCGCTCTTTGTTCGGAAACTCATCCAACAAATCCAGGCTACGGGGGGCCCAGGCAACCAGTCTTTGCTTTGATTTTTTGGTTCAAGTAAGGAAAAAATACATTTTGATTTAATCTGAAAAAAATCAAAAAACTGCTTTATTGTTTTGCTTTGATTTCATGTAGTTGACACATTTTGAAATTAATTGGTTCAAGTGAGAAGTAGACGAACACAACCACACAACATCTTGAGGTTTTGCACAATCAATACAGTCAGCAAAGGAAAACCAAGAGTCAGATCTTTGTCGGGGGTATGGCCATGCCCCCAACGTTTGACGCACGAATCTGGGGTGCACAACGATGAGCATCTCACACGGTAAACATTGGAGGCACAAGGTCCTAACATGATCATACTTGCTTGATTTTGTTTTTTTTTGGGGGGGGAAGTAAGTCTCTCTAACAAATAAAGTGCCCGACACTTTGGCGTTTCAAAGCACCAAGCAAACAAGAGAAACATATAGAGATTCATGGTGGGTTTCACCAATTTCCAAGTCCCGGTAGGACTGGAATCTCGTAACACACGGCTTTCACGTCGCATTCCACTGCGCCCCACTAAGGATTATACTGGGTGCAGGTGTGGCCGGGGACGTCCATTCTGATTTGCCTCAAGCTGTTTATCTAAAGTATAAACTAGTAAAACTAGATATGATAGTATATGATAGTATACTTATCTGTCTATATCTCAGATATGATATGTTACTATATCTATATGGTGATCTTAATATCAATAGTAATGTCTATGGTCTGTCTAGTGGGTGAAGGCTATATCTAGATGTGCTTCAGCCACTCGCAACGACCACCAGAACTATATATAGATGCGTAAAAAATGGAAAAATCATCTAATCTGGGCAAATTACAAAAAAACACTGATCTGACATAAGGTTTTTTTGGGATAGTTACCCAAAGTAACCATCATTACAGCGAGGTCGCGACGTGACGTCGCTATAGTTTGCCCAGATTAGTGGATCGTCCCAACCTCCTTTTTTTGAGATTTTTCCAGCAAGCCATGTTTGATGACTGCTACAGGGGGTGTTTTTTAGGTCCCTATGGCCCTATGGGTGAGTAACATTTAGTAACCACCCATCATCCCCCCCAAGGTGGTACGAACTGATAATCACCACGAACAAACCTCAAGTATGAATGGTCTCACCAGAATTATCCTATTCTCCCACAATTTTCCCACTATTGTCCCATAAGACCCCTATCATTGGTAAACCTCAGTTGGACAATGGTGACGTCTCCGGGCGTCGGCAAACACCTATGCTCGCGCCTCTGGAAAATGCCATTTTAAGCGTTTGGAGGCGGGTAGGCCAGCCGTGGGCAAAATCATATTCAGACAATTTTTGTATCACTGTGTTGGAACTTTTACCAAGTTTCATGGGTACTCCCAGGGTCTAAGTCTAAGTAGTAATGACTAAGCAAAGGCCGATATACACGTCAGCAACGGGTCAATATTCTCCATATTCTCCAGTACAGCGCGCAAGAACCCATGGAAAAAAGTCCATCCACTGTTTGAAAGGGCTGGTGCCACATTAGATCATGTATTGAATACATCGGACAATGACGTGTGTTTGTTCACTTGTCCACTTATTTCAAGTGAGTAATTCCCCATGTTCATTTCAAACCCAAATGTTTGCAATGAATTTTCAGCTAGGGAGCCATGCCACGCTGTCGCATCCAAATGGCCAGCCAGCGGTTGAAACATGTTGAACACCGAGGCTACTATCCGTTCTTTCCCCTTCAAAATTGGCCATATTCAATCACCGCCCCCCAACATCCTGGTTGGATCATGTTGGATCTATTCACATGTTTGGGGGGTGCATGGGGCTGCGATGAAGGGTGAATTGTTTGCCCTGTTTTGGTGGGCCAATGAACATGACAACTAAGAGACAGCACCCAACAATGGATACAATGGCAGTGTCCACTTCAAAATCAAGGGTCATATATTTTCAATGTCATAATTTTTGAACATGATATTCCCACAGGTGAGTGTGAAGTACTCGGCAAAGAAATGACATCCATTTAGCTGGTGATGTGTCGTCCTACCAGCCCGGGCGTGCTCAGAATATGTATGTCTTGTGATGATGTTCACAACCCATCGTTGACGCTTTCCTTTTTCCATGTGTTCTTATTCCCTGTAGATGATTGCCATACCTGGTATACCAATGCATCATACTCGAACCATGTCATGCCCTGAAAACACAAAAAAACTGTGGGACCAATGACGAAGCCTTGAAACCCCTGCAGAGTGAGGATTTTTTTCGGACGAAACTCCTTGAAATTTCACGTTGGTCTCTGTGCGACCGAAATCTATCTGTAATTTCCTCAGGGTTTCATGCAGGGGCCAAAAGTAAATTCCAATGCTGTGTGTCAAATATGTTTTACAATAACGTCCCTTATGCATATATATATATATATATATATGTGTGTGTTTATGTATGTGTGTTCAACCAATAGATACCATGTACATCAATTCATGAAACCCTGAGCTATACAGGAGGGGTGAAACTATGCGCATGTCACATGACGTTGGCAGATGTTTCAGGCTTGCCTCTCACATCACATGTAGATGTTCTGCTCGAGGCCCTTCTTGCCCTTGCCCTTTCCATACCCCTTGTTACCCTTGGGGCAGCCCTTGCCGTAGCCCTTGTCCCAAACCCCCTTGGCTTGGAAATTCTTGCCTCCTTTCTTGCCCTTTCCTTTGGCATTTCCTTTGACATGGCCCTTGTTTCGATAGCCTTTGCCACCCTTGAAATTCTGGTGACCTGCATCGTTGGCTCCTTTGCTCTTGCTGCCCTTCTTGCCCTTTCCCTTGGCCAACTGAGTTTCTGGCATCACCTGCTGGTGCTCTGGGCCGTTGGCACCTTTGCCATGGCCATTGCTATCTTTCTTGCCTTTTCCTTTGGCCTTTCCTTTGCCATGGCCCTGGTCCCAGTTGCCTTTGCCAGCGGAATCCTTACCGCCCTTCTTGCCCTTTCCCTTGGCCCGAGTTTCTGGCATCACCTGCTGGTGCTCTGGGCCGTTGGCACCTTTGCCATGGCCATTGCTATCTTTCTTGCCTTTTCCTTTGGCCTTTCCTTCCGCTGGCAAAGGCAACTGGGACCAGGGCCCTGGTCCCAGTTGCCTTTGCCAGCGGAATCCTTACCGCCCTTCTTGCCCCTGGTTTTGGCCCTTCCCTTTCCGCCGCCTTTCTCCTTTTCGCCCTTGCCACCCTTGACATCTAGGTTGAGCGGAGCTTCTGCCACAACTGTGTCGTTGGCAACGTTGCCAGTGGCGTTGCTGCCTTTTCCCTTTCCGCCGCCTTTCTCCTTTTCGCCCTTGCCACCCTTTAGGTTGAGCAGAGCTTCTGCCACAACTGCGTCTTTGTCAACGTTGCCAGTGGCGTTGCTGCCTTTTCCCTTTCTGTCGCCTTTCTCCTGTTCACCCTTCTCACCCTTTCCACCCTTGACATCCTGGTTGATTGGGGCGTCTCGGATCAAACGCGGGGGATCGTAGGGCTCTGATGCCACAGACACCGAGGTGGCCAGTGCCTCTTGCAGATCTGTCCGCACGTCTCCACTTCCATTAGCCTTCTCTTCCAACGTGGCGCCACAGGTGTCCTGCCATAAATTCTGGGGGCTCTCAATGCTACAGATTATGATTCCAACACGATCACCTAGTAGTGGTATGGGAAACTCATGGGAATGAGGAGGTCTCTCAGTTGGCCTTCAGAACAGATTCATAGTTTTTTTTTCAAGTCTCTGGGTTGCGAGGAAAGCAGATTTATATTGAATGGGAAGCACGGGTTTTTGACCATCAATCAATCTTGAAATTATCCCAGTCACCATGGCTCAACCGTCACTTGCGGCAGTAAGATTCAATCACTTGCGGCAATAAGAAAACAATCACTTGCAGCAGTAAGAATCAATCACTTGCGGCAGTAAGATCCTTGAACGTTCTTACTGCCACAAGCGATTGGTTTTGCTTACCGCCACAAGCGAGGTAGGAGCCTGACGGTGGGGTGGGGTGGGGTGGGATAATAACGTTCATTTTCCTGTACACACACAGGCACGGCAACCTCATCATCTTTCTTGCTGTCCTGCAGACACAGGCACTGCTCTTTCATCATCAGTTACTGGTGGGGTGGGGTGGGGTGGGATAATAACGTTCATGTTCCTGTACACACACAGGAGGAGAAAGTTAATGATGATGTGCTAGCTATGAAAAGTAAAGTTTCCACCCTAAGCCCTAAACCCAACCCTTCCATGGAAATACACGCTCGCTTAACAGCTACAAATCTAGTCGCGGTCGCGCCGTTCTATGTATATCTTAACGTGAGGCTATCGCCACGGTATCTATAACCACTATATCAACCGTCGCGCTATATATACCCAAATGCAAAACGAAAAGACACGCAAAACACAACAGAGCTGAAATTGGATTCACACCAAGTGCTATCAAAAGCATCAAAAGCCATATGTTTTACCTATGGTAACCGAGTCGAATAGCCCCCTAAAAAAGTTGCTCCAGCCCTCTTTATTAGATCCCCTGAAAAGGATACAGACATGATCTAAACTTCAATCAAGACATCAGTAAAAACAGTGAAATCCTGTACAACGGAAAGAAGTTAACATAAGCCTTCTGTCAGCGTTGCAATGGTTCCAGTGAATGTGTAGAAATCACATGAATAGAAGACAAGTATGTGCGCAAGTGCTGCAAAGCAGCTTACTGCCACAAGCGATTGGTTTTATATACCCTGGCATCAAGGACACCCACTTACCGCCACAAGCGATAGATTTTTTACCGCCACAAGCGATTGAAAACAAAAACGCGATCTTACCGCCACAAGCGATCAGGCCTTGAAATGCTGCACCTGCCACGCAAAAACAGCAATCACCTGCGGCAGTAAAAAAAAATCACTTGCGGCAGTAAAAAATCAACGTTCTTACTGCCACAAGCGATTGGCGCATCTTACCGCCACAAGCGAAGTACGAGCCTTTAGCGGCTCGTCCTGCAGAAGAGACCATTTGTGGATGCAGGTTGTGCATAAACTGCTTGATTCACCAAAGCTGGGCCCCCAAAAAAAAACATTAGGGAAACCAACAAGACATATCTAGTACGGATGGAAAACCAACAAAGATAAGGATTTTACCAAGAAAAAATTGGATCTACATACGTACGTTGGGTCAGCTACAACAACTGTTGGATTTGTGGTGGCTGAATCTACACTTGGGTGAGCATACACCAACTTGGGCGCCCCACATTGTGGAAAATGAACTCGGCTCTGGGTAGCAACTGATTTGCCCATCTACAAATCATGATTTTCAGTGCCACGTTTGTTCATGGAGGTAAACCCTCTACTCTGCATCGTGGATCTGCATCACGTCATTAAACATTGCACATGTGCAGCATCTGCACTTTCAGACGTTGGCTACACACGCAAACAAATGCTTGTTTTCCGGCCACACCAATGCAAAGCATCGGATGCTTACATCATATGGATATCCACATTCAAAAGTGAATATGATACATGCATTATATAATTGTGTGCACATATATATATATATCATATATATATACAGTAATTATATATATAATTATATATATATACATATTCGGTCCGTCTGAAACTTGCACCTCTCTACAAGAGAACTGAACCCCACCACTGTAAATCCAAAAAAGTTGACAGTGATCTTGGATGTTTCGGTCTCATTTTTTCCCATCCAATAATTGTAAGATGATGGACGCTTCCCATTTGGAAGTCTCCCCACCAAAGCAGGAACTTTGCCCCCAAGAAAAAATAGTCCGGTTGCTGATGATTCAAATTTGCTTGAAGGTAATGCAGTTCCAAACTATGGTGAGAGGGATCACCATTGTAACATTGGAAGGGAAAAACATACACAAATAATGCGGTAAACACAAAAGAATGCAACCCATAGCCATAGGGATATAACTCTGTAAAACCATACAATGTTATGCAATATTAATCCAGGTCTTTCCAAAATTTGGAGGCTGTTCTTCGCCAAACAAATATCGGCCACTCTTGAAACAGAGCAGTTTGGGTAGGGTGCCCTATTCTCGGATATGCATGTGTGTGTGTGTGAACCATGTGACACGGGCTCACACACTGCAAACAAATCAAACAAACCACCTGCGGATGACATTCCGACTGATTGTGCCCATAGGAAGAGGCAACACGAACCTGCTCCTCAAATTCTTGGATGAGATCTGTAGGGGGAAAAATGTCTTTTTTGGGGAAAGGTTACCTTTTCAAGCCTTCGAGGGACGAAGTCCTTGGAGTACAGGCTGCCACTTCCATTGTCGTGGTCTGAGTGTGGAGGGAGCTCCAGGCTCATTTGAGCTGTATCCACTGCCTGATGTCAGGCAATTCTCATTTCAATGGGTTTTAGGGAAAATCAGCACAAAAGTGTGACTTGTTGAAACCAAATCAAGGCGGTGCCTGGTTCCTGTAGATTTCCCTTGAACCAAATCCATCCCCATTGCAAACTTTCAGGATGCAAACGTCCGTCAACGGATCAGTCCAAAGATCCAACGTCTGAGCGCACTGCATTGGTTTCCTTCAGACGCATTTTGCTCTGATCCGGCCTTGGTCATATGAAACCGAGTGACCATTGTCTGCTGTGTCTTCACTTTCATGTGATGGGGAATGGGTCGAGAGTAGGTATCCCCAGCAATTTGGATGGTTGAATCATTGAATATCAAAAAATGTATATGGATGTATATGGGTGTCTGAAAATGATGTGTAGCCACCAAATTGCAATTCCAATATATAGAGAAAATGATGCTTTGAACCATGGTATTTTTGGGAGTATACCCCATTTTCAGGTATCACAATCATAAAGGTATCTCATTGTTCAATCAAATCTTTAGATACTTCGATTCGATGGATTTTCGCCAAAATCTGTATAGAGATACCTCCAAATTGTTATCAACATCTATAGCCTCCAATAGTTTATCAAAGTCTATAGATACCTCCAAAAGTTCATCAATTTCTACAGTACATATATCTCCAAAAGTTTATCAATTTCTATCAAGATCTTCAAACATCTACCAAATTCTATGGACATCTCCAACGTTTTATCAAGAGAATCAACATCTATGGATATCAGCGAATGTCTAGCAAAATCCGAAGATATCTCCCAAAACATTGGCCACAACCTGTGGATCCCCATCCCCCCACCGCTGAGTTTCCCAACGGTGGTGCCGCCGTAGCCAGGAACTGGCGCTGAGAATGCTCCGCTAAGGTGTCAGCATCGTGGTATCCTAACTGTTGAATTAATATAGGGGAGAAAAAAAGGATCATGGGGCTATAGTGGATAACTGATGGTTGATGGTTGGAACTTAGTTGATATATATATATATATGTATATATGGTAACTACATCTAAATATACGTTTTTTATATACGTATAGGAACCGGTATTTTAGACCACCTCTGGGAAGCTTTTCCTTGGCCTGCCCGGTCAAATGGGAACTCAAGTCTTGAGGGGAATGTTAAGCTGAGCAGAGCAATAAATCACGGTTGCGGAATGGTGCCGCTATGAGTCACTTTTACAGCCCAGCCCAACGCACTTGGGGTTTATCATGTTATCCTAAAAAAGAGTCAACACCTCTAGGCCCACAGGTTGTATATTTTACTGTAACATTTTGATATTATGATATCAGTTTTGCTGGTTGTACGACCCCTCTCAAGCAACTTTAGGTGGTTCAAAACTCAAGCAATCCTTTTGTTGGTTCAATCCGTATGTCTGGAGTTGGTATATTCCCATCTTTGGTCGCCTGAATTTCTCTTTTCAGGTCTGAATTCCCAAAGTGCCTCGCTCATGATTGCTATTGGAGACCATGTTTGGGATTCCAGATCTCAAGCCATTTCTCAAACCACTTGATTCGGGGTATATCCAAACCTTGCAACAACATATCTGGGTGGAATTTGTATCATAGTCTAAAAACATCCCCGACAAAGGACCGCAAAATGAATAGATCCCATACATTTTATCCCATTTCCGTTTAGAAGAATTATACATTAGTAGATTCTTCGCTGATGACCAGATACGCAAACCCCACACAAGTATTCGAGTATAAATTTACACCCTTCTTAGTGGATACAGGTCAAGAACTCCCACTTACCCAACAACATAATTGTACTTATAACTATTATAAATACGTGATAATTGCCAAAAATATTGGCTCCTTTGCCCTCAAATTAATTTATATATACATATGTTATTGCTTTTTACATATCTACATATCCCATAGCCATAGTCCCCTATGAATAACGTCTATGCTCACTGACATTCATATTTATAGATTCTACTCATATAAACCCATTAAATATGAGTTGAGTTAATCCCATGACATCCCCATGTTTAATGGTTTTCACTTGATTATAAAACCCACCATCGCCTCCTTCTTGGCCAAGGAAACCTCAAGCTGGACATAGGGGGGATACAAATGCAAACATATTATCTCCCTATGTTTATGTGTATGATACATTAATATAGAACGTATACCTGAGCAAAAGCTAATGCAACATGATACCCTCGCATTCTACAGCATAACACACGTGTGTATATTATATATACATATATATATACAATAGGTGCATTATACAGATTGTATAATACACATTAATGTACGCATTTAGGAATTGGACAAAACCCTTGGTCCATGCGCAAAATCCGAAATGACCTGTCAACATCTCCAAACATGGTGCAATAACAGAGGCGATGCTGTAATGTTCACATGCCCATTTTCGGAGTGCATTGGGGGTTATTGCGTTACCAAGACCAAAAACAGGAACTATGATAACGATGTTAGGACACCTGATGGGTGGTTTCAACCTATATGAAACAAAATTTGTCAGTGGCATTGGGGATCATGATCCTGAACAGGATGCAAAACAGAACATGTCTGAAACCACCAACCAGCAACTATATTTGGGATACATCAACCCAGGGTGAGGGAGACAGTTTCTGATGGGATATTTCATGATAGTTCTTAGAGTCTTGAAGAAAGACACACGCGGTTTTTGGCCAAAGACTGTGTTGACTGAGACTGGGGCAAGCAATGTTGGCGCCTGGAAGAGCATCAGGGTCTTACGGACGAGCATCAAGGTGTTACGGGTCGTCAAGGTACCGGGGGGCGATTCAAACAGATTTATGGAATGACGTCTTGAAACTCACATCAACTGGGAATTTAGATGGATTTAGTGGGAAACTTTGTAACAGTATAATTTATTGGGAATATATATATATATAATGATATAATGATATAATGATATAATGATATAATGATATAATGATATAATATGATATAATGGTATACAACTTGCAGAAAACATGCCACTGTAAAAACTTGCCCCAATGCCGCTCCTCCAACGCAGTCAATTCAATCTTCGAGCCGGCCAGATTCCTGTTTTTCTTCTCGGCAATGGCAGTGTCATTCATGACCTGGCGACAGGAACGGTGTCATCACATGGTGCTTCACCCCGTTTCACCACGGTTTTACCATGTTTTACCCATGAAACATAATCAACAACAAATTGAATAATACCGGACGATAACCTGGGATTCCCCATGACTTAGGAAGTTAGAAACAGTATGGAACAGTGAATGACTTGGCGCCTGTGCCTGTGTGACCACTTGATCGCTTTCACCGCTTTCGGCCTTCAAGGAAGCAGACTTGTCAGCCGTCAGAGTGATGCTGCCTCAAGACGCAACTGGCACAACTGCTGGACGGGGGACCAGCAAAGCAAGACCTCCAAAAGGGATGACAAATATCGATCGAATCCAACATCAGCATCCTGAATGGATCAATAGACATGGGATTCGTATACAAATTATACAATTATGACATATTTTGAAACAAGCCACCAAATGATGGATGGGCAGGATGGGAAGTTCATTGGAAATTCACAGCTGCGGCCAAGAGACAAAGCTCAACGGCCGTGGGCAACTGCTGATCATCCTGGCTGCACGCGTCTACAAGCTTTGATTTCCAACCCAAACTCTATAGAAACAGTTGGAAACCACCCTTCCCAGGGCGTCCCCGGCCTGTCCATACGAGGCCACACCGATTTCTTTAAGGTAGGCCAGGTCATGCCAGGTCCATGATTTCAACTTACGAATATTTGTATTTCGCAAGCTTTGATCCAAAACGTCGCAAGAGCAAACTGCAAACTGTTGTCTTCCCCAAACATCTAGGATTTGAGATGTGCGCTACCAATTCGGGGAGGTCATACCATTTTGGGAGAGGGACTACTGAATGGTTTTTTCTTGACAAGACTCTAGGGCCCTAGGGCAGAACGCCACGTATGAACCTACCTCGACATACTTCCTCAATCATTTGCCTTGCACCTTTTTGGTCTTTCTGATTTTGGTCCACTACGTTCACTGCCACTTGCCAAGTGGGCGGTTTCCATCTGTGTCCTCGATAAACTGCGCCTGCGGCCCTTTTTCTCTATCCAAACCCTTCGAATCCTTCGAATCCCTCAAATCCCTCGCCCATCTCATCTGGCAGGTCAAAGTTGCCTCACCCGCAATAGGTGTAAAAACGCACAGCATGGAATTATGGCCAGTGTGTACCGGGGATTGTTATCCATTTCTGGCTTAGGCCTTCATGTTTTTCTCCAAAGCAACGAAGGCACGCAGATCGATATATTATATATATATAGATATATATATATATAGTATATGATAGATATATGATATAGATACATATTAGCTTAATTGATGTCTCTTATTTGATTCTATTTAATTATTCATTTTTGCGGGGGGTGCATTTATCACATGAACAGCTGACAGCATTCCGGATCTGATTTCCGGCCTTTGGGCTCTAAGTTCTCGCCGTATTGGATGCCTCAGATGGACGAAACTTGGAGAAATCAATGGATCAAACTTCAATGGCTTAGTCTGAAAATAGGGTACCATAGGGTACCCAATTCCAATGGATGATCATCATGTTCTCGGCTGTTTGGGGGTATCCCCTACAAGTATGTTCATCATTGTTCATCTATTTTCAGACAAACCCAAATGTTCGCCCATCCGTTTTTAGGAACTCAGTGGGTTTGATCCTTTTTTGGGATATCAAAGGGCAGCTTGAAGGCCATACAAAGAGGCCAAATGCCAAGGGTGATGACATCGCCATAACATTTGTTTCGGCTGGGATCACCCCCATGTTTTTCCGCAACATTCCGCAACCATGACTTCACAATAACCAGATCTGTGGCCCTCATTTGGGGCACCTGATTTATCATTCGCACGCGCCGCGCGGGTGAGTTCAGCTTTGTAGGGTAAATATATCTGATGCTGCAACCACTGGTTATACTACTTTTGCTGATTGAGCTATCAGTCTTCCTTAGCTAGACTAGTGTACTCTCCAATATATCCAATATTGGCAGTGTCAAAATGTTTCAAAACTGAAATGGCAAGTTCTAGTAATCCAGAAATTCATGGTCTATCTTTCAAAACATAGTGGCAATTTATCTGCCACACCCATTTTTGCAGGTTCCGCCGCTGGGATCTCTTGCAATGGTTCACATGGGCGAGGCACAACTCGATGGAATCCTGTTGGAGCAGGAACCGAGTTTGTCTTGCCACACAATGATGATTCGAAATGGCTGATAAGTCACTATTTCTACACAAAAAAAAACAATGTCTAACCTCGATTTTATAATTTCCCCATTTCAATTTTTTGTGGGTAATTATACCCTTTCAAGAAACTACCCACATTCCTGAGGCTATGGATTTCTTAAAATGGGGAAGCTCAAAAAAAACATCAAATGTTTGAATAGCGATTTTGAATGGGGATTGTGCAAACCCAATTTCGGGTAATTAACACAGCCGTTCATCGAACGGACCCAACGGTCTCAAAGATGGTTTACCATGGTGGATCCCCCCCATCAAACGGGACTCCAACAGTGTGGATGATGGCGAGTTAGATGCGGCCTGCCCTATCTCGTAAGTTGGGGATGTGTTAAGATTGAAGTGGCCATGGGCTAATGATGTAAACATAGCAATCGCCAACCTTGGGAAAATCAAACCACATCATTGAAGGGACGTAGCCAATTGGATGATGCGGATAGCCGGATAGTCTCAGATGGTTTGCTGAGAGGGTTGTGCTGGGCTTGAGCACGATCATAATGCTAACTCTAGACTGAAGTCTTGTGAATTTATATCTATGTATGTGCAAACTAGGCAACTAACAAGACCTAGCTTCCAGGCGCTATATTATGATATACTATACATAATCACATCATAATACTATCAAAATATAGACAGTGAGTAATACAGAGTCTTATCAGTGTTTGTTCCCATCCTGTCCCACCTAGTCCACCTTCCAACTTGAAATGCGAAGTTACTAGTCGATCTTTCAAACGGGAGGCAATCTCAACCATTCATTTCAGATTCCGGTCCAATTCTTCCCATGTCGCTATGATTTCAGCGTCATTTATCCTCGGCAGCTTGGGTACTCCAACCCCATGGGACGCTTAAATCCGTCCTCATCTTCGCGATTCAGCATCACAAAGCTGACCTCAAACTCGGCGCTGAGATTTTCATGTCAGGACCCACCAAACGTGTGCAAGCTGTGCAACA
Source organism: Cladocopium goreaui (assembly GCA_947184155.2). NCBI lineage: Eukaryota > Dinophyceae > Suessiales > Symbiodiniaceae > Cladocopium > Cladocopium goreaui. The sequence goes on along the minus strand of CAMXCT020000593.1, from coordinate 136,514 downwards.
TGACACGGGAGCATCATGACTTCAACTCAAATAATCTCAAATCCACATCGTAAATCGTGGTATACTGAAAGCTACGAAAGTGGGGAGTTCTGTGCACGTGAAATCCACAAGAGCATCACAGTGAACATAAAGGTCTTACCATTTAGTCCCATCTGCCTACGGATGAATCCCATTTCTGGGAGTTCACAATAAACAGACTCAATACATTCACCAGGGTTTCTCATGGTTTTGTCTTGTACCCCCTGGAAATCAAACATGGCTTGCTGAAAAACCAAATAAATAATCAATATAGCATAATATACACTATATATCCATTTAAATGCCCATTTATAGGGGATTTTCGATTGCCATCTTGATTGCCAAAGGGGGATGGATGGCTTTCCGTTGCCAATCTTAGATCCCCTTCAAAAACATGCATGTTCTGCTGCTCAGTCCATATGCCCATCAGAATTGCAAAAGCTCAAAGTATTAACCTACCCATCACCAGTTCGTTTCCCTAGAACTTTTGCTTAAACATCCACTTTTGATGGTTAAATGAAGCTAAATCACATTCATTTATATACATATCTATATCTGATCTAGCTGCTCATGACTGCATCCTCATCTAACTACACTCAAGATAAATGCATATTGTCATATTATAATTATTAGTTCTTGATAGTTCTTGATTCAACCCCAGTTGTTGACGCTCAAATTGCCCAATTTTTGGTGGCAGCCCTCTACCACTTCACTGAGTTGGTTGACCAAGGAATAGTCCTCCAGCAGCTGGCAGAATGCTTCGTTGAGCAGTCGAAACCTCGAGGCCGGGTGACATAAGGGCCAATATATGTCCCAAATCAATCCAAATCGCTGTTTTGCATCACTGAGATTCATTGAGTCGAGTCTTGAGTCTTGAGTTTGTGATGAATTGGATGATTTGAGGATCGATTTCGGCGAAATTAAGCCAATATCGAGTTAACATTTGGCCAAACCCCAGTCCAGCGTCTGCCACAGAACATCACTGTTTGCAATTGGCGTGAGATGGCTGTGACAAGCTGATAGAATTCAAACATCGTCGACCACAACTTGCTGAAATTCTGGACTTGAAAATTGCTATTTGAACATCATCCACTCATTTGCGCAATCTCCACGATCTATTCCGTTGATGTTTCGAATCCTCAACCTGGGTTTGTCTGAAAATACGGAAGCCCCAAAAGTTGAAGCTTCAACATACAGTATTCATCATATTTCTGGGTAAATTATATTAATTCAAATTAAGGCCATTTGGATGATTTCCCTTCTCAACATTTCTGAAAACCATGATTCCAGGGCTCGGGAGAACACTGAGGTCGTGATTAAATTTACCCAGATAATATTCACTATAGATTCCCCAAATGCTGGATTTTCCATTGGGACATATTGATTACCCATATACTATATATTTCATCATATTTCATCATCATATTTCCGTAGATCATCGTAGATCTCCAAATGTCTGACGGTCACTGACGGTCACTGGGCCTTGGATGGGTCGACTTTCGCAGATCCGCCAAAATGGCCTGCTTAAATGCGCTGCGCTGCAGATGTGCTGCAGATGTCGAGCAACATCGAGCAGTTCTGATGCGTGTGAAGTACCAGTTGATCCAGTTGTATCCAGTTGATATTTGTTGCATCAATCGGTTAAAATTCCACACAAAGTTGCCTTTTTGATATGTTTTGATCAACATTGATCAACGGAATGTTGCATCAGCTTCTAAAAGTTGATGGTCAACTGGTAAAAGCTATATAGAGTTGATCAAACATTTTGGGGATGATTTTCCGACTATAGAGGGGTTGTTTGAAGTCGTTGCAACATGTTGGGAACATGTTGCAACAGATACAGCTTGACTGGTCATTATCATCCAATCATCCAAGAATCTTTGAGCAGTTGTAACCTAGACGCAAACAACATCAAAACACATGGGTTGTGCACCTTAAAAGCTTCCAGAAACACGTGAGTCTGTCTGTCCAGAAGTTACTTCCTCAATCATTTTCCGTGACTGAACAATGGCCATCTGTGTTGTCGCGGTTTCCCCCAATTTTGTGTCATACAATAGCCTCCTGCCTGCGTGTCCCCATCGGTGTATCTCTCCACATCTGCCTGTCTTGACGATCAACACCCTGGTACACAAAGGGGAACAATATAGCTGGTTGCTATGGATAATCATCATTGTTCATCCCCCCAAAAAGATTCCATTGGAAGGTCAAAAATATGATGTATGGATATGTATGGGGTATATGGTCATCCCATGTCATCCCACCATCACTAGGGATTCCTTATCATCGGTATCGTATTTATTTATGAGGAATGACCATCCCCTGTGATGGAAAGTCAAGGGACAGACCTGTACCCCTTCCCCTGAGAGTTCTGACCCCTGGAGGAAGCAAATCGCATTTGGTCAATACATTGATGTGTGGCCTCGCAAAGCAGCTGGCTTTGGAACGTGCATTCTTAAAGGTACTATGGAACATTATGGAACCTGGCCATGGGAAATCTCCCCTTTAATGATTGTATTTCTGGAACGTCATCCAGAAATTGTGGGGCAAGGGGATTGTCCATTTCATTGCATGTCCATGTTTGAGTACCCGAGAGCAGTCTGAATCTTCGTTTCACGTAATTGTCGCCAAATTTGGGACACCACTCATGACATTGGTCACATGTTCACAGATGTTCACAGACCACTTCTGTTATCTGAAGCTTGCCAAGAAACGTACTGCGTACCAGGCTTAACACACTGTTCAAATTCTCTTGTTTTTGTGGGGGGACAAGTCAGTTTCGAACATGTTTTCGACTCTGTGATCCGCACAGTTCCAAGTTCACCATGGCTGTCAAAGCTGACAGAGCCTCGGTCGATAGTTTGGGGGGCGGAGGTGATGAGTTGATGGGTTAAATGATGTTAAACGTGCTAAATCATATTATGCCATCTCAGATCATGTTGAGTCATTTTAAGTTCATTTTTGTATCCTCACATGTTTTCTAGAAGATTTGTACGCAGAAATCAGCGGGTGAAATGTACAATTGATGGATCGTGGGTGGTGGCTCTGCAACGCACCGGGAATCTGTGAGGAATACGAACTTTTGATCAACAACCAGGATATTTGGGGAATTGCGGTCCTTAAAGTGAGAAATAACAACTTTCAAGAGGAAAACAAATCCAAAACGTATAGGATTTTGCTCAGATATGCTCAGATTGTTGGGAAAGCAACTGCGTTGGAATGCCAATTGCCATCACACAGCGTTGGGGCACGAACCCCGGACAGAAACTTTGATGCGTCCTGTCGAAATGGTCATGGGAGGTTGCGGTTGGGTGAAAGGTAACTAGCAACGGCTTTCAGCAAATCATCAGTGCTGAAAGACAGCCTGTATATATGGGTGCCAAATTGATTGATGGTGTATATACAGTGATATCCTTCTTCAATCACTGACCCAACACGATCAACAAGAACACTCCCAACCAAGCAGCGCCAAATCAAATCAAATCACCATATTGAAAGACTTTTCCCCCTGTTCATCTGCCTTTCTGTATTGCAGAATCCCAGTATTCCTGCGGAATGATTTCAAACATCATTTAAAATTTATTCCACTCATCACTCTAAGTGTCCAAATTACAGGTTGGTTCGCGAATGTCCCCAATTTTCTCTGCGAACCAACCGTTGCAAAGTCAGATCACTGCACCGTTCCCAGTCCTCAATGAAATTGACATCGATGCAATAGACCCCCGCCACTCGGAAGTCCTGATGTCCATCAGTGGTGCTTAGCCTACTGCCTCAGGTGAATAAATGAGTCAGAATCAGTCAGAAAGTGTTCAACCCATTGATAAACCGTAGCCCTACAGAGAGCATCCATTTTAAAAGGACACTTTTATAGAATTGGATTTGAAACCATCGAGGAATGCCAAAACTCATGTCAGAATAGATGCCAGAAAGAATGCCAGAATGCATGATTGAAAATATGTCAGAATATATGCCGGATAGAATGCCAGAAAGAATGTGAATACACGCCAGAAAGAATGTCAGAATACATGCCAGAAAGTATGTCAGAATAGATGCCAGATATAATGTCAGATAGAATAGAATGTCAAAGTATATCCCAGAAAGAATGTCAGATAGAATGCCAGAATAAATATGCCATATATACTTCCAAATGGTATGTCAGAAACATGTCAAAATGGTGTTTCAGGGTGGGGATCGAAGAAAGGAATTCGAGTGACCCCTCAAAGTAATCCGCATATTTTTTCCAGGGATTGTTGACCCTGGATGGATGGACATGATAGATCTATATCTGATATATCAAAGATCATCAATTCCCACAAGTGGGATCAAGTGGGTGCATGGGATCAAGTGGATGCCTTGTTTCACTTTCTCGAGGCGGATTCAGATCCACCAGATCCACGGCCCGGCCATGATGCCATGGCTGTCCTCATTCTGCAGCATATCCACCAAATCTCGCATTACCGGCAGGTGAGAATAAAGCTCAATCTGCCTCAGAAACTGTCGCAGGCCCCTGCCGATCTTGGACAGTGGGACCTACCATTCACCAATCAGCTATCCCAGTGAGGCGTGGAGGCTATGCGAAGGCATAGCCAATTCTCAGTCTCCCACCCTGGACAATCGAAGATGTAGTAGTCATCATCCAAGGCGTCAGCGATCTGTTCCTCTATAGAGGGCGCAGGTTCTACAGACGAAGTTGAGGTGCCCAATATTTTCAGGGGTGGATTTCAGCCAAACAAATAATATAATATATATATATATTTATAGATGTTGTGATTGTATATATATAATATCTAAACATATATTATTATATTATATATATATGTACATATGAATATACATATATATATATTTCTTATATTTATATGATATTATATATATATATATATATTGTTAGATTATATTGCATTATATGTATACATGTAAATATATAATTATATATGGTCCCGTCCTGGTGCATATATACACATATCAAAACATACATGTACCATGCATGCATATATATATATGCAGATATACGTGAATCATATATATCTATAATATACATGTATATCATTGTATCATATATATATATATATATTATACGTATGTATCTAAATCTATAGTATAGGAAATTCCAGGAAAAGAACTACCGGACTCTGCGGGTTTCAAAACTCTCCCCACTTCGAGAAAATGGTCGATGGCTTGGGCGGGGGTCAACCAATCAAGCTGAACAAAGACAGGGCCTCCAACCAATTCATGTTCTCCGACAAGTACTCCATGGCAAAGACCAGCCCTCCATTGGGGCCATAGTCAAGTTCCTGCACGAGGCGGCCATGGTTCTTTCTCCCGGCTGCCAGGGAGGCTGTTCTCCAGTTGCAATCTTGTAAAATCGAGTATGATTGAAAGCTGGACCCCTCACTAGTTGGTGGTTGAGCTACTGAGCTACAGTACCTCTTCCATACAGTATACATCAGTGTATACTGTACTCCAAGCTGACATGTTTGGCCTTTTACCTTCATTCCAGTGACGCCACTCAGCGATCATCCTTCGATCTTTGGGAAGAAACAGTAATGAAACATCACCAAGATACAGTATAGCCTATGGGTCAATACCCTGATACCCTGGTGAACACATCAAACTGGGTCGTAGTCATGGATGTTCATCAATGCTTCCAAAAAAAAACATAATGTCTAGATAGGTTTTGACTCTCCAAATTGAAAGCGCCCAGCCGCTCCCTTTTTGACAATCCTCCATGACGTCATCCACAGAGATGAGATCTCGCACCTAAAGAATGGACTGAAGTTTCCTTGAAGAGTGGTAGTTACCCTGGTAGTTCATACTAATTACTGGAATCAAATATGAATATGAACAATGCAATCTTGTCTCGCTCCGTTCATTGTACTTCCGTATGCAACCGGTCGTCTCTCCTTGGTCAACGAATATCAACCAAATGTGTCTTTTGGATTCTTTTGGGGCGTCTCAAAGCATCCATTTTGTTGAAACGTTTTTTTTCGCTTCAACCCCATCTCAAAAAAATTCAATGGTTCAATTCAATTTCGTTAATTGCTATTGTTTTGCTATGCATCTCTCCCCCATCCCCAGCCGAAGCACATCGACATAGCAGTCGTAGAGGAAGTTCTCGGCTGCAGGATCCAAGTTCACCACCCTGCAGGTTCTGCGCATGGCCACTTTGAAGTGTTCCTGTGGCAATTCGTTACGGTAGTTTGATCGGTTTCGAAGAAGCTGATGCGTTTTTCTGGGTCATGGTCATGGCTCATTTCTTGGATTTTCTTGGGGAAAACCATCCATAGTAGGGATTTTTATCCACATGACATGATCCATACTATAGTTCATCAATGTTCATCACAGATCCAGATTTCCTCCCTACCAGATCCACATTTCTGAAGCGTTGGATTCCCGAGTCCACCGTCCGTCCTGGATGATGGCGCAATATGTGGACCTCACGTCACGAGCTGAGTTGAAATCTTGGGAGAATGCGAAATTCAGCCGCAAGAAAAGTATGTAATTATATAATATTATATATATATATCATAACATTATACACACATTATATTATATAACATGTTATAATACATCATACAACTATGTTGCAGCTTTATGATATTAAAAATGAACCGATATGTTTTTCCCTCAACAAATGCTAGTCCCCTCCGGTCATTGACATAGCATGGCATAGCTCCTTAGCTCCTGAACTCCTGGATCGATCCTTTTATTAAAAAGGTCGGTCGAGTCGCTTGCCACATCCGGCCGGTCCCATCACAAACTGCGCGAACTTCATGGGGGTCCATGGAGTTCATCCGCGACGGCGGTGGAGAACTTGCGGGTTGAAAAAGGCATAAATTGGCACAGTGTATGGCTGTGTGTCAAAACCTATAGTACCCCTGTAGTGAACATGAAAATAGCTGGGATTTATGGATGTGAATAACCCACTAAAAATGGTATTAATAGGTATTGATCCATACCCATATGGCTGTATGTTGCTGTATAGATAGGAAGGGAGATGTTGAGCAAAAAAAGGGAACATGAACTACTTATGATTGAGCCGCTCCCCTCGAACATCTGTGATTGAAGTACATGAAAATCACATGCTGATCATCATCATCTATTTGGAATGGGATAAAAAAAAACAACGATTCGAAACACCAAGCAAACTTAAGCCTTTGCTTCTCGCGATTGACTCTTAAGCGGCATTGCTTTGGTTTGATCTGGCTGATTGGTTGGTGGTTCAACCAGCAGAACGGTTGGGATTCAGTCAGAACATAGCGCATGTGCCGCATCAGTTAAGCCAATTTAAGCCATCACCCCGGAAAATGGAGCGACAGGATGTTTGGGTGCCCACTTTGCCAAGAATAACTTCAAGAACGCTACAATAAGGTGCTCACATTGGCCTGCTTGCCAGGGCATTTATCTTATATAGTGTGAATGTAAAGTAGAGCAACAGTCAAGGCATATTTTCCAACCTAGGACTGTTTCTGTTTTATACATTTTTATACCATATATAGAATCCATTATAGTCATGATGAACTGGCACTTCTGTAGCAGCTATTTCAGTCAGCTTGAGCCCAGCGCAATCGCAGGGCGCCGTCCCTGTAAAGGTGGAGGTGTCAGTGTCAGCGGTCCTTTTTGTATGGAGGGTTTGGAGTATCCCTATCTTAATCATCCTTAATCAATTTTATCTGAAGGTGGGGCAAAATCTGTGATACCATAATTTGATATAATGTGGACCTATTGGATGAACATAGGAGCTGCATCCAGTTGAGTGTTTGCCCTATAGCCATCTCAACTTCACAACGTCGGCTTCGCACCGGGCTCGAAGTTTTTGCAAGGGTCAAGTCGAAAGCATACAGTATTGCCCCAAAGCAAGCTCCAGTCGGTCTCCAGTGTGCCTTTCCACCAAAAACCAACGGGTTCCAACGCTATGTACAGAATGTGGCTCCACCAAACTTCTAGTCACGCTCAACCGTAACGAGGCCGATCAGGCGTTTTGTAAAAGGAGCCTGGCCTGGCCACTCCGAGCGATTTCGGGATGTCATGCGAAATGAGCAAATCGTTTCAGGACCAATCAACACAAAGTGAAGGAGTTTCAAGATTGGGCATGTTTGTTGGTTACATGTTACATCCCAATATTCACAATTGTATAGTAGTAAAATCCCCATGTGCTCATTTTTAGCATCAAACCATCCCCATTTTATGGCCCTTTCAGTATGATTAGTGATTAGTGTCTGGAACTGGGAGATCCAATTGATAGCCGCCCATCAAGTGCTTCCGCCTGCGCTGTTGGAACCTCAAGCCGTAACGACGGAAGGCATCACCAGATGAAGCAATGGGAGAATCACCAGTGGATCGACTGCAACAGAAGGTGATGTTCAAAATCTTCACTTCAGACATTAACACTAAGTCTATTTAACAATACTTTTCTTTCAACTTGACATGGAAACCATTGGAAAGCCTCGTGTCCTTTCGCATGGATATTGAAGTCCTTCAATTCAAGTGTCCTGAATGCCACAACGAGTCGAACCACAGCCACCCCTTGGGTCAGGCTGAGATGGTCCCGCAATGGTCCGGGGTATGTCTGGGTTGCTGGGAAGGTTGGTGGTAGCCGCACCAACTATCCTCAATTAGATGCCTTAGTATGGGTCCAAATTCAGTACCATCAGTCCCTCATGTACCATTCCAGGTGATCAATTTTGACCCACAGTCATCACCCCCTCAGGTTCTGGCTGCCACCATCCACCGAAAAAAGCAAGCGCACCCAAGAATTGCGGTTGGTAGTTTTCTGTCACGTCTGGTTGCTGCAGGAATTGTTTGCAAAGATTTCTCCACTACTTCTCCAACTGTTTCATAGTTTGTTCATGTTGCGCATGTATGACAACACAACTTGCTGACCTGCAGGAACCAGGTGCAACGGCTGGTGCGGTTCAGGCGACCAAAAAGTAGTGATCTTTACGACCCGTGCCCTCCATCAAGAACTGACCCTTGTGTAGCCCTATGTAGTTCTATTTAGATACATGATACAGGTGAGTTTCCACCCATCAACGGGAATTCCGCGTTGTCATGCTTTTTGACCCGAGATTCCTCATCACATTATATAGGTGTTCCTATTCTTCTTTTCCACCGCTCGGCTGCGCTTTTGGATTCTGATTCAGACGACCCTCGTTTTGAGGATGCCAAACGCATGGAGCACGAAACACGACAAAACTATGTACAGGTGCCAGGAGCATGGATAGCTTCATATCCTTTCATAACCAAAATAACCAAACCATCCGAATACAACAAAGCTGAACAAATAACCACGGCTTTGTCAGTGCGTTCCGCAACAAAAAAATCCCTTCAGAGGTTCAAACATCCGTGACCCGTTTGTTAAAGGCACAGTTGTCTCAGGCAGTGCAGGATCTTTTTGAAACCTCCAGAATCCACTGGCAGTCAGTGATTTCCATTGATTTCCCCCATGATGCTACAAATTTTGGAAGGAATTCGTTGGAACCCACTGTTCTCAGCTTTCGGTGGGAGCATCCCGTGGTGTTTTACTTTGACTCATGAGTTCGGTTACCCAAATCCACCAGCCAAGGCCCACATTGTCCGTTTCAGTAGGGTACCTGGCACAGCTAACCTGAGGCACCCTGAAAGTAAAGTCACCTGGGATCATGGTTACATTTGCGGAGATGAACAATACCAGATGATATAATTGAACATCAATGAAAATCATTGAACATCAAGTTTGGGATCTCCCTTTTAGCAAACTAAGCATGCCTGCATCAGCAGCCCATCAGCTTGCAGTTTCCTCCTCAATCAACCCCGGATTCATCAAGGTTGATCGGGGGTCGGGGGTCCTGCGAAATAGATACGAGACAATCTAGTTAAATGATGTTAAATGGTACCCGGTACTCCGCAATTCAACATATTCAACAGCTTAGACTTAGATCAGCTTAGGAGTTTACTCAACCAGGCTCTTGACCATTCTTGTATATTGTTGTCCCTTTATCCAAACTGACCAATCATGTTCAATAACTTAAAAGATAACTTGGGCTCCATGACTCAGGAACCCTATGGAAATCAATGGAAATCACCAGCAGCAATGGGGATTTCACTGAACAATGGAACCAATGGCCTGCTGTTTGGGTTGACCGTGACCAGAGCTGGGTCCCAGCACTGTGTTTGCCAAGTCCGTAAACTCCTGAGCGCCCCAGTTTCGATGTGAGGAATGTGGAGCCAGGTAGGAGTTTATAGAACCAATGATTTTGCGGTAGATTTTAGGGAGATTTCACACGGGGACAAGCTTTTTGACCCCAAGTGTAGGGATTTCCTGTGAATTCTACCTGCCATCAATTCTCTACGACTGACTAATTGGTGGACCAGCCACCTGCAAAAGTTCACAAATATGACCTGCAGTCAATGGGGCATCATTCGGTTTTTGAGGGATGAAAGTGATGAAACAAAGGAAATATGTCACACCAACAACTATCCATTGTTTGCGGATGCGAAGGAAAGTCTTTCTAGGATCAAAATAATTATAATTTCAGCATTAAAACATAACCATCACATACAGGTCAAAGTCAAACACACTGGTGGCCTTTGATTTGATGATCCAAAGAATTCGGCTATTTGGGATAGTTACCCCAATCCTAACCAACATAGGATGATCCCAAAAAAGATCCTGAATCCTCACAACTGAATCATCCCAATCCGGGATCCGCATGTGGATCCTGAAATATCCTGAACATGTGGCAGTTGTTTCCATGCAATGCATAATGACTGTATGATACTCTATGATACTCTATGTATGTGTAAAAATTGTAACCAGTTTGAGATCCCGGCAAAGACTACAGTACGGACTTTGGTCAATGCTGTCATCTGTATCACGTTTACTTATAAAGTCTCATAAACCTAGTCGTGCATAGTCGTGCATCAAATCCGCGGAATCTTTGGCGAATCTGTGGTTCGCTTCTGGCCGGATTTCATGGGTCAGTCATCGAACTTTCAATCGCTGTTCGGTGGTTGCAATGGCAAACAACTCCTCGATTCGGCTCATTCTCCCAGGATTCTCCCAGGATGACCACCAAGCATAGTGATGGAATGTTCTGGTTATACACTTAGTTAATTACAGTTATACTCCCCCTTTACGTTTTCCGGCAAAATCCTAGGTTTGATATGGTTTGATCGCCAGTTTTGTTACCAGTCCCTCTGAGTATCTGGCAATGGTCTCAACCTCTGCTGTCTGTCTGCTGTGTCTCGACACGGCCTGGGACAAAATGCCCGAGCCAATTGGATGCAATCCAGAACACACAATATCGACATATCTGATAATTCTATGGAGAAATCTCCATTTATCATATGTCCATGAACTGAATGAATTATCCCATGTGAATAGAGAATAAATATGATAAATCTCCATAGAATTTCCCATATTCCATATTCATGTTATTTCTCCAGGAATCATCCCATGAGCTAACCAGGAACTAAGCACACCATGGCACCGCACCTCCTCCAGCGATTCCAGCAACTCTTTGGGATGTCGGAGATGACTTTGAATCTGGTTTGAGGCTGGGAAAATCATCTGATTTTTTAAATGGAAGTTTCAGATGGGAAAATATGGGAAAATATGGGAAAATCATGGGAAAATATGGGAAAATCATGGGAAAATCATGGATCTATCCATTGAAAAAATTGCTCTGTTTGATTACCGGAGTCGCCAATCCAATGTTTGGTGGAAGTTTCGTGCGGTGGTTCAAAGAAACAAAGATAAACATATATAAATATGCTGAATAAAAAATGGAAAGTTAGGGACCTGAATGTTTCAATATATAGTGATTTGCTTTTCTTGGCTTGTGAGGTCCAAGACAAATCCAATGTCCCTCTGCGCTTCAAATTGGAATTTGGATGCAACGCATGGTGAGCACAAATATATCACGCGTTGTGGGCTATCTATATATATATATATATCTGTATATATATATATGTATATATATATATGTATGTTGAAGGCTATAATCCCAAATCTTATTGGTCATTTCTTGTTGGTTGAATCCCTCATAAATCCTCAGGAAATAGTAATGTAGGATCAACCGGTTTTTAGACCCAGTAACAGTATCAATGGCTAATAGTTGGAGAATTCGCACATGTTATATCATCACATACGTATACATATATAATATATATATATATAATTATATATAATATTATATAATGTGTCATAATAACATATAATAACAGTAACATTCTCATTGGCCATCTCCTGACCATTCCTGACATCAGTCGGCTGCCCGGCAACCGCCTCCTTGAATGTCAGCTCGGTGTCCCTGCCGCGCATCATCATGTCCATCGAGGTCACAACTCACATGAAAAATCTCCGGTGGCACCCTCTTGTAATTTAACGCAGGCAACCCGGCAGGTATGAATATCAATGAACATCACCACTGTCAATAAGTACACCATCTATTTTTGAGGGCCGTTGTCCAGAGCTATGTTCAATTACCAGGGGGTAAATCAAAATCATGTGGTAGAACCTGGTACACCCATACGCCCAAGTCCTTGCAATGTTTGCGTTTGACAGCTATTCCCAATCAAAACGCTCGCCACGACCCCTGTCCCGGCACAGACCTTGCAAAAACCCTTTCCCCATTGGAAACGCTAGCTTTAACAAGCCTTGACCAAACTATCATGGTTCTATTATGTTCTATTCGTTTTTAATCGAATCCCATCGGAACGCCGGTTTCCAACGGGCCTTTTTTCGTGGGCACTGTTGACGCCCACAAACAAAAACGCGAAGCAGGCCCTTTTCCTAGTTTGTATACTGCAGGATGGGTTCTGATAAAGGAAAAAAACGAGGTCCAAAACGAGGTCAAAACGAGGTACGGAAAAAGCCCCGCATCTACACACATGGACTTTGGCCCGCAAGCCGCAAACCTGCCCTTCCTTGGATCACTGGTAGCGAAACAATGACAATTTGCAGAATCCCAGCACACCGCCATGGCAGTGTAGAGATGATAATCCCAGCGTTGTGTAGAAGTACCCGGAAACAGCAACAGCAGCAGCCGTCGAACCAGCAGCCGCAGCAACAGCAAGACGCCAGTAGCTGCAGAACCCAACAGCAACCATCCCAAACACAATGAGAACGCAACTAGCAAGATTAAAGCACTATGCTAATAGTAAAACAACGCCCTACCCCAAACACAACCTAAACGCCGCTTCGCCACTTTATGTCTACATGAGATAGTAAGACAGCAACCTACCCTAAACACAAGCTAAACGCCGCATCGCCACGACTTCCACAAAAGCCTTCCCCCAAGCTAATTTCAAGATTTTTGGGATTTCGCCACGACTTGGGCAGTTGGGAGTAGAACATGGTAGAACATGGAATCACCCGTCAATAATAATGCATTATCACAAAATATATTACAAGTTGCAGTTGCAAAGAGTTTCCAAACATAAACTGTCATGAACTGCCATCTAAAATTTAGAAACTTTTTTTGGATCTATACCCAGGTTCTCCCAGGCTTCGGGCGCGGCCTTATGGTCCGCTTCTGGCTCCGCCACTGCCAGTAGAAGTGGTGCAAACCTGCTCATAACCCATGGAACATCTCCCCATTTGTAGATGCTTTTCCCATGAAAGCCATAAAAAAGCCTCCATTGAGTTCGGGGATTTCCCAGAAGGGTAACCTTGTGACATGCAATTGATCGAATCAAAGTCACCCAAGAATCGACGTGACAAGACCTTTTTTCAGAGTCGCCTCCGCAGAATGCACGAGAAGACGCGTCAAAGACCTGGAACTAGAGAAACTGGGACTGCTGAGACAAAAAAACTGGCTCACTTGGACACTTTTTTTGTGACAGTCCGCCTTCGAGGAATCCGACATGTCTGAACCTCGTTTGTTTGGGCAGTGTAATTTAAAACAACTTCCACTACAGTTTCATGCCACCAACCTTATTGTTTCCAGTATGTAAACATCATTTCTGGTGAAGCCTTCATTAATTTGGCGGAGGCACAGACCTATCTCTACAGCCCCCCCCAAACCTTCACAAGACATGCCAGGTGGCACACAGCCCTCCAGGCTTGAAAGTTGGTTGGCCACCAGGGCATCCATCACCATCTTGGTGATGTTGATACACACGGCGGCCAGGGGGAAGTTCTGCTGGACGTCCTCACGCGGAATCCATCCATCAGTGGAGGATGATTTTTCCAAGTGAAAATCACAAAAAAAAAAACATGGCCAGAGGGTCCACTCGTATAACTACATCATTGTGGTGCTTCTCATACATACATTTATATACAGTATCCGCCGACCCTGGCAAAGCAAGGGGGAGTGCTCACTGGAAGAATAGTCTTTAGGTGTTGCAGCAGCAACAACAACAGCAACGACAAACGACAACGACAACGAGCGGGCGACATTCTGGGCAACACCAACAACCCATGGGGCATCGCCGGTGTGCGATGCCCTACAATATCCTACAATATACACATTGTAGCCATGAAAATTCTTTTGAGTCCAAGAAAAATGACGGCCACCACAGCCAGTGGCATCCCGGCCCATGATACAAAATCCATGGGCTGAATGCGATTCCCTGGTACTTTGGGCGCGGCAAATCACGAACCTCTTCGGAGAATCCCTGATAAAACACCGAATTTGAGGGATTTTGATACTGACTGGTGCTCATGCAAGTGAATTCATGCAAAAATCAATGCCCAACGCGCCAAGCAGTACTGCTTCGTCCTGAGACAGATGATATGCTGACTTGAAGATTTCGAAGTAGTGAGCAAAAAAGAAGAACATATGGACGACCTGGGAAAGCCAGTGACAGGGGATCAAACGTATGGACATATTGGGCCCCCTCAACAAAGCCACAAAAATGGCAACCAGATGCAAAGCACCCAGCAAACAAAATATGACCTGTACCCTCTGGTTATTCAACATAGCTATGGAAGCCATGGCCCATATAAATAGATGATAAAAGTATTGTTGGAAGTGATGATTAACCAAGCTATAAAATGGTGATTTTCCAGTTTGCTACATTAGTACTGTATATCTCATTTCCCATGATAATCCCATTGGAGGAAGCAAAAAGGTCCATAGTTCTATGGCAACAGCACGCAACAGAACACCATCCGAGCCATCACTTCAGAACCCTAATAAATAGATGATAGTAGATGATAGTAGATGATAGTAGATGATAGTAGATGATAGTAGATGATAGTAGATGATAGTAGATGATAGTAGATCATAGTAGATCATAGTAGATCATAGTATATCATAGTAGATCATAGTAGATGATAGTAGATGATAGTAGATGATAGTAGATGATAGTAGATCATAGTAGATCATAGTAGATCATAGTAGATCATAGTAGATGATAGTAGATGATAGTAGATGATAGTAGATGATAGTAGATGATAGTAGATGATAGTAGATGATAGTAGATGATGATGATGATGATGATGATGATGATGATGATGATGATGATGATGATGATGATGATGATAGTAGATAGTAGATGATAATAGATGATAATAGATGATAATAGATGATAATAGATGATAATAGATGAAAATAGATGATAAAAATATATATAAAAAAAATATGATTTACCCTATAAAAAAAGGATGAACAACATGGTGATTTTCCATAAGGGCCATCTTTGAGGCCCCAGGCATTCAGCAGTCCCCCAGAGCGGTTCAGATCCGTCAAGGGGTCACTGCCCTGGAAGCCTAGCACCTGGGCGGAGGAGTGTGGTGTATGATCTGATCATCTATTTGTATCTATTAGTATCTATAATATCATATATTAAAATAATTCATAGTAATGTATAGATCTATATCTATATCATTCTATATCTATAATATCATGTTATGCATAGTAATGTATAGATCTATATAGTAATATATAGTGAAAATTCTATAATATGATATATCATGTCTCATTCATGGCAGGATTTTTTTGGATTGCAACCCCAACCTGCGCTGCGTGGCATTCAAGCGACCGGCCCGCCTCCCAATGGCTGCCGACCCGTGGGCATACCTGGCATCTCGACAGCTTGCAGTACATGGTGCGCAGCATCCGGTGATGCATCGCATCATAGAAGTCGAACCTGATCCGCGCATGCCCATGGTGACTTGGTGAAGAGTTCCCAACTGAAAATTGAACCAGTTGTATATCGCCCTCTGAAATCAACAGTAACCAACAGAGGGTGAAAAGACATTGCCGTTTTTGATACGCTTGAAACAAGATAGAGGCAAGAGTCTGGTATATGAAGAATCCCATCATTCACCAAGTATCAACCAGTTTCAATGGGCGAGAAAATCTACACTAATCAACCAGTGTGAGCTAGTGGCCTTCATTTTGTGGGTCTCCTTCAGCAAGGTCAAAGGTTGAATTATGGATTGGTTTAAGTGTTTGAGCCAGTTTTGCTATTATATACATATATATATATGTGCTATTGTCACCCTTGTTTCCTCCATTTTCCTCTTGAAGTCAGCTTCCTGGTCATGTTGGCAAGACACTTTTCGGGCGTAGTTTGCAGCCAGTTTTTCTGCTATTTCCCTCCACCTCCACCGAGAATGGAGCTTGTTACTACATGTACCCTCTGGTAATTTAACGTAGCTATTGAAAATCACCATTTTTAATGGGAAAATCAACTATTAATGGCCATTTTCAATAGCTATGTTAAATTACCAGAGGGTAATGCAAACAAATCATTGTTTCCACTGTAGATGTTTCCTTAAACGAATCCAATGATGTTTAAAGTGCTTGTATCTCACTGATGAGTGGTTACGGACTATGCGCCAAAATGTCTGCCTGCCAAAACATGGCCATGAGGTCGTTACGAACATGAAATGTTCAGAGACTCTCTCTAGGTATGTATTTGATTGTATTTATACATGCATATATATATAATATGTATATAATGGGTGACAAGCGTAATCAATTATTGTGTACTTCTCATCTCCCCAAAGACATCCTTCTATTTCTTTCGGCCCCAAATTGCATCTACCAGGCTCCCCTGCTTCGTAGCCTTCAAGCGAAGAACAAACTCCTTGTCCAATCTTCAGAGCATAGAGATCATGACATATCCATACAGAGATTTATCATGATTGATTTATATGGAGAGATATAGGGAGATGAACCAATCATCAACTGCAGTGCTGACAGCAAGAAAAAGCTGAAGAGCAGGAGTCATCGTGCAAAAGGTCTGGAAAAACACAGAGTGAGTTGATCGTCCCCGAAAAAATGGGGCATTCTCAACATCAGCTACTGGTGCTGGTACAGTATCATCATTTTGGTGCTGGGGAATCAAGACTTATATATAGGAACTGGCTCAGCACTGAATCCCAATAAAGCATTAGGGCCACATATAGCTGTGCTGATATAGGAATTGGTGTCCTTTGCTACTGTAGTCCCTAGACGCAGAGTTCTTTCTCTTTTTTGGGGGATGGCCATTAAGATACAAGGAACATCAATTTAAGATGAAACTGCATGTATTGATATTCCAACCCTAATATTCAAGCCAAAGATGCTTTATGTTCACCAATACTTGTAGGATACAGATGATACTTGAGTTTGCCTCTTAATTTCGCTTAGACGTGCTTTAGCTGCTTTCGTCTAAGATATGAAGGTTTCCTAAAAATGAAGGCTACCCCCAAATCCTCCATGTATGGATTTTCCATTATAAGCATTTAGAAACCATCCATTTTTGACATGGAAACGGACCCATCTCCTTATCCATGCAGTCGCCTTGACTTGACCTTGCCACGAGGATCCCCGGTGACCTATTGGATCCATTTGGATCCTATTGGCACATCTCAACATCTTTAGGAAGTATGATCTTCATTGGTTCACTTGCTCTGAAACATTGACTTAGTTTTTTTACTTATTATTCTATACAATAATATATGTCTTCCTTTGTTTGATGTTTTTTTTGGCGCAAAAATAACACCATCAATCCCATCAATCCACAAGGAGTACTATTCATCAATCGGATTACCCTGATTGTCCTACTCATCTCTGCCAAGCGTTTTATTCTGGGTGCTCGGCTTGCTTGAGGAACCTGCAATTGCGAGACATGCATCTCCGGGTTTCATGGTGCCCCGCCACTTCTAAGTTGGCTTACCAGCCCTAAACTAAATGGCTATGAGTCAAAACCCTAGCGCCCTAGGTACTCTCAAATAGCTGGTTAATGGATGGTTATTCGCCCAAATATGACAAACAATGTCAAAGATCAAGCTAGCAAGGATGCAAACACCACATGATACCCTTCGCCCTCGTGGCCGACATGGCTAGCTGGAAAATCCCCGACACTTTGGCAGGTTTTTGGCGACACATCGAGCCTTGATCAGAGGATTGGCCGCCAAACTCCTGCCCGGATCCAGGAATGATAGGGAATATACCCTCTGGTTATGTCAAAATAGCTATTGAAAATGATCATAGATAGTGGATTTTCCCATGAAAAATGGGTGGATCTTTCCAGTTCGTTATGTCAACGTTTACCAGAGGGTACCCTCCAGTGGGTTGGACCACTTGGACGATAAAATTTTGCCAATGATGAGGTATACAAAGCCATTCTTGTGTGGTTAATGTCCCCATATCCCCATGATTTTTGGTTAATGTTGGTTACTAATACGAATGTTACTACTCCAATTGTGCTTTGATGTTTGATAAAACATGATAAAACGATATATTGATTGATCATTGATTTACCAGACCCTTCAACTTTCCATGCCACCGTCCCATCACACCAAGAGGTCACAGAATTTTGGCGCGTTCCACACAGGAGCTGCCCTCTTGTTGAGGGGCCAAGAGTGGCCACACCACGAACCGCAGACCATGTTTGGAGGGCACATATAATTCGAGCCATCTGCTGCTCATGGGGCTTCTTGTCGAAGTTCAAGAAGAGCATCTACAAACTCTTCCAAGGTCTCCTTCAAAAATGGGTGCGCGCTGCATACAGACTGGATCTCCTCAAGGTCTGCATCTGAGAAAGTGGCGTAGGCATCATTGTAGTCGGTAGGACCTGGGGGTCAACTCACCCTGCTGGCACCTGGGTAACATCCTAAAATCAAAGTCAGCAAATATTGCAAGAATTATCACAATAAGAATTGATTTCTCTATTTTAGGGCTACTAATTACTAGTTTTGACACATACCATCACATACCCGAATTATCCGACCTGAATAAACTGGAATAGAATCTTGCTGTAAAACGGTGACGACTCCCCTGAGCCACTGGTCAACACATCTCTTTCTGTAAGCCAAACGCACATAAATACCAGAGGAATGATACGGCTCTGCCCTCAAAAAGCCTTTCAGAAAAGTGGAATTCCACGCTGGCTTCTCAAAGGCCCATCGCATGGAGCAACCAACCTTGGGAGCCGCCAAATCGAAGAGTCTGGCTTCGAAGTGGCTGATCCACCGCTGCTCTTCCTGCGTGAAGCTGTGTGCAGGATAGTACCGGAGGTGCCGCCCTTTGCAGGTCTCCTCCAAAACATCCGGGGCTTCGGATTCGTTGTTTGCAAGCATGGCCTTGTGACGCTCAAAGGCCTTGTCCAAGAGCTGCCGCAGATGAATTTCCCTTGTTCTCTTGGAGTGTGGCCCCCTCCAGAAAGACTTGGCTTTGGCCAGCAGCGAAAGCACCTGACGCAACTGCACACCGTTCTCAAACGAAGGACCAAGGTTACTGCTATCCTCTTCCAAAACTCGCAGGCAAGCGTGAAACATCAAGATCACCGTTTCCGGAGTATGACCACAATGGCTTGCTGCACACAAAACGTTCATAAATTCAACACACAGCGCTTCAGGACTGTGTCTATCCTCCTGTATTTTCAGAAAAACCGCCGTCGAGGAAGTGGCTGAGTCCAGGATGTTCCGTTTCGTCATCTTCACAAACCAAGGTGCGAATCCACATCTCAGCGCCTCCGCATGCGGGATAGAACAAATCATGTTAGCCGCAAGCTCATTTGCTCTTCGAAACCTCCATGGGTAATCCGTTCTAACATCTGTCTGCCATTTAGTAAGCACAGTTTCCAATGTCGCCATGGGTTTTAAAAGCGGCTCCTGCACAGGCATCTCTGGCAGGGGACCATCTTTTCCACCCTGCAGCCGGCTGAATAACTCCGCAAGCACGGAGCCCATAAAGCATGGGAAATGCTTGACCAAGCGGTAGAAGACCTCCTTCACCTCATATTTGTCAGCAGCCGCGATGATGTCCAAAGGGCACATGCTCAGGTCCTCTCGCCAGAGCAGGCCGCCGAACCCGGGGAGAGCTTTGGCCATAGTAATCTTGGTGTCTAGCCCCCCATGGTGGACGAACAGCTTGCAGCAGAGGAATCCACACTCCTCCAAACTCGAAATTGAGTCTGTGTACTGCGTCACGAGCCAATGTCCGAAACTGGACCTCAGGGCCTTGCTCGCAGCAGAAAGGTAGACGCGAGCCGTCGCATCGCAGCGGTTGAGCAAAAGGCCGTCACTGTCCTGCGGGATCCACTGCAGCAGAACGTCCTGGTAAAATGATTCCCTCATCGTGGCAAGGTCGATAGAGTCTTACGGTGCATTAGTGCATCATCCATTGTGTCTCATGGGTTCAGTTGGTTGTTGCACTATAACACATGCTTAGATAGCATTGAAAACAACATGTTGATACAGTACATTCTACAAGTAGGAATCTCTAGGTGCCCAATGATAATCCATCCCTCAAACAGCTGCACTTAAGTTCAGCTGGGACCATTCGGCAGCATGGTCTTCAACAGGGCTGGAACCGTTGGTCACAGAAGCAAATCATGGCTCGACATCACTTCGGTCCTCGAACAGAATTCTTTGCACCCATGCGGTCGATAATTGATCATGTTTTTTCAGATTGAGGGTTTGTCCTGAAATTGGGTGCCCTCAAAATGTCATGATTGATCATCCCTTTTCCCATTAAAATAGCCATCACCTGGTGCTATTGAGGTAGCGTCTCTCCTACCTCATGTTTTCATCATTTTCCCAACTAAAATGGCCCTTGCACTGAGGACCCATCATGCGCCGCCAGGATCAAATCCCTTCTGTTGCAAGGGCTTCGCCAGCAAGTGGCCCCTTCTTGATGTTTTTGATCATATATATATATATTGATTGATTGATTGATTGCTGTCTGTCAATATTATGGTTATTGTCGGTTGATTTGTACTTAATATATCTTAATATGTTTGATGCCAACATCCCCATATCCCCACTAGGGCTTCTCTCATCAAATGGCATACACATCTGCAGAACAACGATGCAGTCGTCCAACCTTTGCAACCATCCCAGCCTGCAACAGCCAGGCATGTACCTACGCTGGTCATCTGCTGGGCCATAAAACAACTGGGGGATTGACCAACGAACCCAGGGGAAATCGGGGATTTACACTTTGAGCAACAAGATGTGGGCAGGCATAAAACCAACCATACCGGGTATTATGGGGATCTAGATATATACACATATTATAATTATATATATTATACGAAAATAAATAAATATATATATATATAATATTATTATTATATGCGTGATATTTGGGCCGGTCTGAAAAATTGGGTATACCACCAAATATGTTGTTTTGATACGGAAAATGATGATAACCTATCAATTTCAGGGGTACCCTATTTTCAGACAAATCCACTTGGTAAAAGACCTATTCTTAGTGGATCTTGGTGGTAATTCTTTAATATCCACGTCATACACCAAAAATTATGCTGCCCCAGTAAAAAAATCTGCCGTCATCATTAATAATTCCATATCTTTCTTGGCAATAGACCTCAAATGTTTGGTTCCACAAAATGTTCAATCTCAATTCTTTTGGCCTAAATCCAATCTTTTTGGGGGTTGCTTTAACATAAACATTCCCATACATTCCCAATATATATCATATATCCTCATTACATTAAATATCCACCACGTGACTTTGGCAACCCTAAATTCGTCTCTTCAGACCACATCTGGCCTCTTTGTAGTAGACTGGTTGGGCTAGCACCTCGATCGATCGCTGGTGACAGATGAAGCACAAAAAAAATATATGTGGTGGTTGTTGCGTCCAGGAACCCACAAGCGATGTGGTGAATCGCACTAAAATCTTCTAGACTACCCTTTCAGGTGCCTTGCACCGCCCAGGAAGTCTGCAGCACCCTGAAAGTTGTTGATGCCATTTGATCAATACGTTGATCTTATGTGTGTTTCCTAAGACATGGGGGCACCCCAATAGCTGGATGGTTTATTTCATCGAAAAACCATCTAGAAATGGATGATACGAGTAACTGGGGGTACCCCCATGACCATATGGGGTTGCGTCAAAATTCGGGTATGGATCGGCCCGCGGTGATCCAGACGTATGGAACGGTCTGGATCACCTGCGTTTTGGTATGGATCGGGGGTATGGATCGGCCTGTGGGTTCAGGGTGTGGATCGGGGCTTTATATTTTGACTCACAGCCATATATGTATATATATACATATACATTTCGAGAATCACACCCCAACTTTCCCAGACTTGGAACCCAGGCATCCTGCTGCACTGCAATCTTCCCTTTGTTTTCCCTTGCCTGGAAGCAATGAGAGCATTGGCTGCAAGCCAGGTATATAGTATACACCTCTAAATTAACAGACTGGCCATGAACATTTATCATGATTCTGATGAAGTGTTTGCTGCATAGTCGATCATCGTTCCTGAAATAGGGGTACCCCAAATCATCCTAAATCAATTAAAACCTCTCGTGTTGCAGATCCTCCACTTTAGGAATCCCCCCCCCATATCATCATCAGCATCATCCCATCCCACCTGCTTGGCAAGTTCTTCGCTTTTTCTTCCGATCTCAGCCCATTCCTCTTCCACGTCCTCCTCACCTGAGCCGATGTGGTGCCTGAAACCACCCTGAGTTTGTGGTCACTACTATGGTATCACCTAAAAAAAATCCCCAGAAAGATAGACAAATAGATCTCCATTGAAATAGCATGGACCAAAGAACATAAGATATAATATATATATATATATGTCTACCTTTATTGGGAATGCCAACTGCAAGCTGGATTCATTCCATTAATATGTTTATACAGGGCTTCGCTTCCGTTGAGGTTGCCATTGTGGGTTGCAAGTATCCTTACTGAACCAGGTTCTAGAAAAACATCGGTTCAGCAGCTTTCGAGCCTGAATGAGACTCTGGAAGGTTGCCAGGAATCTTGACCTGCAATGCTTTTCAACATCATGTTGCATCTTATCCACAGTGGTGATGTTGCGTGGATGTGCAAAGACAATCTCAGAACAATCTAAGTATACAATATTGTCTGCTTCACAGTCGCAATTATAATGACATACATGTGCTATGAATTAATGACACCCTGCCTCGGTGTGCCTGCTTTGAGCATCCGAACGCGCCAGGGCCTGGCACCCAACACGCCAATGGGGTTTTGGTTTATATAGTCCCATTGTTTATGAACCAAAAACCCATTGGTTGGCTATTGGTTTACTATATGGCACCAAACAACGGGGTTTATAGTAAGTCCCATTGTTTACACTTTGCCATTGAAAATCATCGGTAAATCATCGATTTTCACCCATGGCTTTCGCCAAGGTTGTACCCCAGGGTTCCATAAAAAGGCTGAGCAGCGGGGAGGTTTCTCCACGCAGACTTTGGCGGAGCGCTGTCCTGTGAGAAGCAGTGCTTGGATTATTAAGCGATAGAAAACAAACCATATTTATGGAAAACTCATATAAAACCTATAAACACAAAAACCACCTATCAATGATTCTGGACTCCAAAATGCACATGTCCAATAGGAAAGTCAGCTTTCTACTTCATATATCTTCATATTAGATATGGTAGAAAAATCTTAAGCTGAAACCTAGAGCATTGGGGCGGGGACCCTAAAACATAGCCTTTTCTCTAATACTTGTTTTGTATGCTTGAGCAGAATACTGCAAACATATTCTGACTCCATGTTTTTCATTCAAATGGTTTCACATAGCCTTCAGATTCGTCTTCAATAATTCACCATCTTTCGTGCGTAAACACTACACATATCATCAAATATGTATAAATAGCAGTTGACCTTCAAGAGCCAACAACTTCCATGACCAGAACACCATAGCCGCATCTCCTCTTCACTTCGCTGATGTTTCTTCACCGCCTCCTCCATCATGTCGCAGCGCGCATGTCCAGCGAGCGTACGCACCTTGGGCCTTGGGCAGAGGCATTCAATCGAAAATGCAACGAGTTGCGAATTGGGAGATTTGGGATGGTATGGATGTAGAATGATAAAGATATACACTGTAAACATAGAGATGTAGATGTAGATGTAGATATATAGATGTATACCTGGAACCCAAAGCATCCCTTTTTACGAGGTTTGAGACCTAGTATGGTGGTGCGTCCAAAAATGGTGGCCCCCCATGACTGGTCCAGTGGCTTCCGCCGGAGCCCTTGGGATCCCTGACGGTGAAGCTGATTTGACTTCCGCAACGGCCTTGGAAACATGAAGTCAAACGAGTGCAACAAAAATTCCCAAACTCATATGGAATCTGATGTCATCTTTGGGGCATGGCCAATTTCCAGGTTCTAAACTCACCTGAAAGATGCAAAACACCAAACTCTGATCTGAAACAGTTCATATCTCGAGGCCCGCACCCGTGGTGGAGATTCTGCTGACTTCAACCTCTGCGAAAATTATGGGAGTTCTATGGAGTTCTGTCATTTTGGTGAGAAGAATCCGCAAATATATCGGCCACCATTTCATGCGTCTGTATCTTCAAAAAAACAAAAGGTAAAAAACATGTTCAACAGATCCGGCTCTTTGCCATTGATTTGCCGCCTGTGGGTCCCATCCGCAGTGCCAAGGCTCGACTTGGAGTTGACCACCTGGTCGTTGAACGCCCGGTTGCCCGCCCCGGTTCACAGTTTTGCGAACTGGACAATCATCATGAATCATGTATATATATATATATTAGATTATATATATATATTATATACATAATTATATATAATTATATATATATAATAATTATATATATATATATAATAATTATATATATATAATAATTATATATATATAATAATTATATATATATAATAATTATATATATATAATAATTATATATATATTATAGTTATATATAATAGTTATATATGATATATATATATATATTATAGCTATATATGATATATTATATTATATTATATTATATTATCATATGTATATATTATAATGATTACATAATTATTAAAGTATAGTTCAACTCAGCAAATCATCGAAGCCAGTGGGCCATGTCATTGATGTTAGCAGCCTGGTGAAATTACCGCAGGGTCGACGGTGAGCTAAAGGCAATGGGAAAACCATCAGCTGTAATGTCAACCCCGGATGAGACTAAACCATGGTTAATAGTGGTTAATAGTGGTTAATAGTGGTTAATAAACCATAGATCCATGGTTTATGAAAATTAGGGGGGTACTCCTCCAATAGTCATTTCATCTAATACTTAAATGGTACCCTCCCAATTAAACAGCATAGGGGTTTATTAATCCAGGGTTGACATTACAACTGGTTCTTTCTGGACATCTGCTAGACTCCTAGACTCTCGCGCTCAACTTTTTTGCAGGATGACGTTCAATGTTCTCACAGCACTGTTTCACAGTCTCTGGAGCCAAGATCTTAATAGTATATCTGATCTTAGATATATGGCAGTGTGTCAAAACCTTGTACCCCTGGTGAACATCAAAATAGCTGGTAAATAGATGTTCATTCCCCTAAAAATGGTATTAATACGTATTGATCCATACCCATATACCTCCATTCCTGTTGGAAATGCGAAAACAATCCAGTTTTAGCAGGTGCCTCATCCTCCACTTGAAGCTCTACAACCTCTGAGGCTTGCGGCCTGGTCAAATCAGCTAGTCAAAAACCCTCGTTTTTCGGCATGGTAAACGTTCACGATACTGTACATGCTTTGGAATCATGGTGGGATATTCTGGGATAGATAACATATGATTCATATATATATTCATGCATGATATATATATATATACTGTAGGTATAATATATATATAGAAAAGTTTTAAATGGGGTGCATCATTTTGGGCCATAGCCGGCGTCTTTTTGCATAGTCACTGACCACGCCTCGGCTGGATTGACACATGTTTCACCTCCACTTCCTCTTCCGAGGTCTCTGAGGAAGCCTTGGTACATCCATGACATTCCATGACCGAACTACATCCGAGCTGCAAACTGCACCGATTCTTGCTCCAGATTCATCTTCCACAGTCTACATTGTCTACATCTTTCCTTTCCCCAGCTATAATTATTAGATATTATTAGCCACCCCAACTTGTGAAGGTGCAAGGTCCCCAAAAAGGTATTAAGTTCCAATCTGTGCTTCCGCGGGGCTCAAAATTTTGCCCCAACTCCACCCTCCACCCTCCGCCCCAATTTTCTCCTGGCAGCGGACATCAGTGTCCAGGCGCCAGCGCCGATTTTTTTTTTGGCATGTAGCCAGTGCTGGTCGAGTTCAAGGGTGACCAACAGGACTTTCACTTTAACATCCTTCAACAACTTGAATCTCCGCAGTTCTTCTTTTTCAATTCTTCCAAACCTTCCAAAACGTCCTGAACCCTTGCTGACGCGATCTGGGTGTCAAACACTGAGTGGCATGACTAAATGGGCTTGTCTGAAAACTGGGTAACCCCCAGTTCCAATGATTATCATAATTTCCCAGTCAAAATCACCACAAAATTGCGGTCAAAATCACCATAAATTGGGGGTATCCCCCATTTCAGGCACATCCACATTGCCTGCCCTCAGCGTAGAAACACGTTGTGTTTCTTTTCGAAGGCGATGCTCGTCTCGGGTCCGTGCCCAGAGATCACACGGATATCGCCATCGAGGGTCAAGAGCTTTGTCTTGATGCTGCCAATGATCATATTTGAATCCTGGGTGAAGGGAAAAAAATATGGGAAACGGGGTGTGGGGGAATTTTTACGAACAAAAATGGGGTGTCAATTATTTTGGACAGTGATGACATCGTGGCCGCTTAAGATTGTTTAGGTGTGTCTGAAAATGCTGGACACTCCCAATTTGCCTGGCCATGATGAACGGTGGGATTGGGGGTGTGTCCTATTTTCAAACAAACCCAGAAAGTTAAAGCATGCGGAAGGTATGGAAGGTCAGATTCCAGTTCTGTTCTAGACCATTTGCAACCCATCTTATCCATCTTCTGGCACATTGAAAATGACCGAAGATGACACAGACATCAGACGTGTTTTAAACATGTTTAAACCTCCACCAATGGCAAGCATCCGAAGTTCCTCGCAGCGAAGGAATTGCATCCCAGTTTGTCCTGCCCACGGAGCCTTGGAACAAGGTGTCCCCAGGACAGACCACCTTGTGTTGCTCAAAGAAGTAGGACAGGGAGCCCGGGGTGTGTCCAGGGCAATGAAGGCATTTCACCGTCAAATCAGGGCCCCATTGCACCACATCCCCATCTGCCAAGAAGTCATCTGGAGGCGCCAAAGCTTCCATCGGTGGTGGAATCCGAAAGTCTCTGCATTGCTCGTTCACCTTCAGAGTTTTCTGGGGAGCTCATTGGGATTCTAGTCAAATCTATTCAGCCTGTCGGGCGTTAAAAAGGAAAAAAACCGACTATATATATATTATAATTATATAATTATATATGTGAAATGCGAAAAATGAACAAAACAGACTGTGAAAAAAAATATAATATATATATATATGTGTGTGTGTGTTTGTTATATGGCTATGAGTCAAAACCCTGGTACCCTAGCTACCCTGTAATAGCTGGTTTAATGGCTGTTTATTCCCCCAGTCTGACTGGGTAATTTCATCGGTAGGTTGCTGTCCATTATCCCATAAAATATCCACAGAAACATATCTTTACCATTCTTTGCCCCCAAATAATGTTTGTATTGGTGAGAAAAATCCATTATCCCGAAGAGTCCCACGTGCTTCTTCACCCCATTAATGAAATTCCATTAAATCATATTAAATCATTCTATTCCAATCTATTCCATTCATTTTACCCCTCTTAAATACCTGTTGGAATTCCCCTGCTAACATGGACTCCTGCATTCTTTAGACAAAAAACGGCGGTCCACCTTGCACTACTGAAATGGCACATCTAAAGAATGCCAACCCAGGGATATCCAGGGATCAAGGGGGTCTAAGACCATCTAAAAAATCATGGCCCAGGCAACCAACTACAAAAAGATACAAAAAATACAAATACAAAAGCAGAACTCTAAAAAATAGGGAGTCCATGTTAGCCATGTGGATGTCAACCACTATAAAATTGTCCTTGTTAGGAAATGCATGAAAGTTGTTGTCATGGTTGCAACCTGCTTGATTCATCTGTGATGCAAACAGTGGCCGGCGCAGAACAGCAGTTTTAGCACATTGCAAAAATTCAATCAGCTTGTCTATTCCCTCTCAAAATGCCCTCTCTAAAAAATCCTGACCCAGGAAGCCTTTGCAAAAAATGGGGAGTCCGGGTTCGCCATGTGGATTGCAACCACTTTTTAGCAAAAAAAAACGTTTTTTGCGACAACCCGGGTTGTCCCATTCTTTAGTGGAAATTCCAAGGGGGATCCTCTTAACTTCTTTTTTCAACACCTTTCACCTCCAACGACCCCCCGAGGGCGCCTTCTGATACAACGACAAGTCCTCCTGGTTCATGAGGATCACTGCGCCCGTGAGTTTCTTCAGTTCCGTGGCGCCGATGATATGATCCAAGTGCCCGTGCGTGATCAGGATCCGCTTGCAGGACAGGTCCTACCGGGCCATAGCAGGGGCCATGAAGGGAAGAAACACAAATCATATGTTTGTAATGGGACTTTATGGGATGTTTCATGGTGTATATCATGACAGCCTCTTGTAGTTTAACAATGGAAAATGACCCATTGGAGTAGCTGGCTTGCATATTATCTTCATGGTGAGTTCCACTACTGGAACAAACTGTTGAATATGTTAAAGTACCAGAGTTACCAGAGGAAATGCCATGTCTTGATGTGTCAAAATATGTCAAGCGATGTGTCAAACATGGGCTTTCCTAGAATGGGGACTCCAAAATTCAACAGTTCTTCGAGTTTTCTTCATGCGGAAAGGCCATTGGCTTTGGGGTACCCCAATTTTGAGATGTATCCGTGGCGATCATCTACACCCATGTGCCAGGGTCAAAACATGATATATGATGATATATGGGTTATGATTATCCAAGCATTATTTAAGGAATCCTCATAATAGGTAAATACAATGGAATTATAATGGTATATAAATCGTTCACTATTCATAGAGGGATGGCCATGCCATTCAATGGGCAATGTATCAAAGTCTTGACCATTGCACATATGCTGTTTCTTAACTCCCAAGAAAGAAACAACTTGATGAACCTCCAACTAGTAACTAGGCCTTTCAAAGCGACCAATGCTCTCCGGCTTGAGGTGATTTCACCTTTCAAGTGGTCACTTGCCCGCCCCAAATGGTCACTTTGACCTTCCAGAAATACATGAACCGTTTAACAATGCACGAACAAACTATTTTTCTTGCCTAATGCTCCTGGGTTCATGTTCAATCCCAAAGCAGGGATCTGAATCTGAAATGATATGTATAAATTCAGTTATCCCTCAATCCGGCTATTCCTCTGAAGCAACAGGCAACACGACCCAAGAAGTTAAATCTTGAGATTCTACCCATTTCAAGTGTAATTTCCCCAATTTGTTCTTCACAGACTTGAAGTTCCATCTCTCCCCCATGGCTTTCCTCATTCAGGGTCGCTTCCTCCCCAAATACAAGGAACAGGAAAAAGATCCAGAAGTCATGTTCTACAGGTTTTCCCCCCAAAAGTTGCTATTAAACCTATAGATTACGATACTTGGAGCAGCCAGCAGCGTTTTGAATATGTCCACCAGTAATCAAACAGGCTGGAAAAAATCCCATGATGTTCCGATGTTCCCAGCCTTTGAAACCTCCATTGATGGGGGATTTACCAGCCCTCCATGATTGAAAATCCATGATATAATTCCCATGAAAAATCACCATGTTCATGAAGCTTCAATCACCGTTTCTATTTTCGTTCAATCAACATCACCATGTTGCTCAAACAGATTAACATAGATTAACAATGTTTAAGTCAATGTTCAACAGTTCAACATGTTGAAGTTTCACATAGTTTCACCATTTTTGATAGGAAAAAACCTGTTTTTTTTTGGCATAGGCCATCTCCACCCCGGTCATGGCCGGTCATGGGATCTCAGCTTTGCCAGGATCTTCTCCACATCTCCTCCAGGGTCCACCACAATGGCTTCCTTGGACTCGGAGTCTCCTGACAGACAGATGGGCCTCGGGGTCCGAAATGGAAAAATGGCAGCTGTTTGGATGGGAAAGTTATGGAAAGTTTGATGTCTAACATTTTTTTGGGCGAGATATGACGAAATTTCACGGCTTTTTTGTTTTTTTTCCGATGGAAATAGGAAACCATGGAACAAACAGCCGGATATGTTAAGTTTTTTGGGTGTGGTAATCATCGTAAATCATCCTAGGTCATTGTGCATGGGGTTATCGTCCATGGTGGATTTCCATGGTCAGGTTAGCATAAAATGGTGGGATGGCAGTTATAGCGGGGAAAAACCACAGTAGCCAGAATCAACCATATCATATCATCCTGTTCTACATGGGAGAACTTCAGTTGCAGGACTGATCATCACCACTATGGTTTTCAAACATGTGCCAAGTGTGTGATAATCATCCAATTATAGAACATTTTTGCCGGACGGAGCACAATGGATTTCTTGTTTCACAAGGCAGTTTTGAGTGTAGGAATGCAAAACCCCCAAAAGACCACACAAGGGGTCCAGGTTAGATTCAGGGGTGCAATTTGCTAAAACCAATAACCAACAATCCTCAACATGTCTATAAATGGGTAAATGGATGTAAATGGTTTATGGCATTGGGTTTACTGTGCCACATTACTTTACCTCAGGTTGCCCGTCCTACAATGGTGCAGTTGCACCCCAAGGGTGGCACCGCCATCACGTCGATGATGGGCGCCATGGCTGAAGCGCACGGCTTTCCACGGCCCCGGTGCCAAGCTGGGTTCGAGCAAGAAAGGATACGGGTGTCCCAGTTCCAACACTGCTTGCTGTCCAGTCTGGTCGTGGGAAAATAATCCGTATTCAATGTTAATCATGTATATATATATATCATTCTTATATGATGTTCCATAAAATTCTTGTTGAACCATACTAAACACATATATTCTGAATGTTCCATGATCTTCAATGTTCATATTTGTTTTCTTTGGAGGGCAAGCGGAGTTGCTATCTATCCATGGTATTGGAGTGAAGTACCACCCCAAAGTGGATCGCTTGATAATGTTTGATACATATTCACAATGGCGAAACATTGATATCATTGACAATTGTTGTCCCCTGCTCAATCCTATTCAAATGTTTAGTGATTTTCAAGATCACCAGACAGTTGGTTGGGCAGAGACTTCAAAGTTAGAAGGCGCTGCATGTCTCGATGCCTTTTGAATCAGCAGCTCCTAAACCAAGTGGCTCACGACCCCGGTCACACAGCCAAGTAGTTGGGGCATAAATTCACTTCCAAATGATCCAAATGGTACTTGGCCGGCTGGCCCGGCTGGCACCATCTGATCCATCTCTTGACTTTTGATCACGTTCACAATCTTCTGAGCACCACGACTGAATTCACTTCGACTTCTTCAGCGACTTTTTCCTGAAGTGAAAAAAAAACGGGGGTTGAAATATTTTGAAGTTTTGGCTCAAAGTTTAAGTCAATCACATCAAACTCCTAGATTTAGCTGAGATTTGGCAGAAACCATCCACTTTGTCACCAGATTTTGCTAGTTGAAACCCGATCTGTTGTTGGTTCATTCCTCATTTCCGCAGACTTTCTGTGGATTCACTTCCCTTTTTGTGGGGAAGTTTTGAAATGGGAAGACCGAAGACCCCAAAAAGCGTTGGTTCTCCCTGACAAAGGACTTGATAACTTGGGGTTCCCACTTGCTTGGGACAACCCGGATGGAAGGTGAGTTTTCTGCTACCCCTTCACCCTCTACTTCAGCCAACCTCCAGACGAGCTGGCCCTTTCGTCTCTAGCTTTGGGACTACACCTCGGGCCAGGCGTTCTGACACTGTGGGATTTCTAAATCTTGTGGGAATTGTTGGAAGAAGTAAGTCTGAGCCATATCCAATCAGTACTTTTTTATCATTCTGAACCACTATTATCCCATATGATCCCCATCAATCACCATGTTAACCACCCTTAAACCATAGTGAGAAACTGGTGTTTCTGAATGGAATCACCCCCGACTCTGGGCCGCTCACGGCTTGAAGCCTTTGAAGCTGGAAATATCATTCCCAGGCCACCCTGGTCTGTGACAGGGCAAAGTGGTTAGTATTCCTAGTGTCTACCATAAAATTGGGCACTCTAACCTTGGAAATACGATCTAGTGGTAGATTTATGTCGTGTTTTTTTACCTTTGACGGCTAGTTTTCCATTGCCAGGATTGTTTGTTGCATTAGGACATCGAAAACCTGTTGATGCCAATTGTCTGCATGTTTTGCTTCATCGGACAAAATCTATGTAGACGTGAATCCCAAGTCTGCTTCATCATCCTCATGGGGTTTCGTCTGCCATTGGAGCCTCTGGTAACTAGACTGAGCAGGAACATTCCACATCAAGAGAAAAAGAACAGCAGCATGTCCATATTTGATTTTTTTCCCATGCGAGCCAAGTCAAGTTACCAGTGGGTTAGACATGGCTAATCATTTGTTGGTTGGTTGCTACTTCCCATGGTTCACCCTTATCAACCATTTATTATCCATTATTATCCTATAAATCACCATGAATTGCTATTATTACTGTTATTGATCAGTATTATTCACATAAAACATCATATACAATCATTAAAAACCATGAATTATTATATCATGAACCATTGATTGTGAACCATTACCAATCAGTATTATTCAAAATTAAGTTCACATAAATCATCCATAAATCATCATACATTATATATCAATATCAATATGTATATATAAATATTTATATATATATATATGCATCATATGATATCATGAAGACCATAAATAAGCATCAGTATCCCATCAGTCATCCATAAATCATGTTGATTCACCATTATTGATCATGATTCCCATAAATCACCATGGTTTACCATTATTCACCATTGTTAATCAGTAGTATCATTCATAAATCATCATAGGTCACAAACGTCATTACCCCGGTTTGAAGGCCCCCAGCCTTCCGGGCAGCGCAAGCCGCAGCCACGGCGTTCGCTTTCACAGTCGCGGCAGAACCTACCGAGGTGGTGTCCTCAAAAATTGCTACAGATTGAATGATGGTATTCTATGGTAGATCCTCACTGCAAGTAAGATTTATGGTCTATATATATATATATATATAGTCAATGGGATTCAATGTAGTTATCTGTATATGATGTTTCGAACAAAAATGGTGGTTACAGTTTATCATCGTTTTTCCTATCAAAATTGCATAGACCATTAAAGCCCCAAGGGGGCTGCTTTAAAGGGGGCTGCTTTAAAGGGGGCTGCTTAGTAAAAAAAAATGTTTCCTGGCTGTTAGTCAGCTTAAAACTTGCCAGTTTTCTTGTCTGTTCTTCTTTTTTCTTCCACATCATTTGAAAGGTTAGAGAGCCCATTCTCAATAGAGATAGCCCAGAGATTGTCTTCTAAAGGTTGAGAAGCTTCGAGGGCCTAAAGTTGCGAATCTGGCCCTACTCAGCCTAAAAGTGTTCACCTGCAATTAAACCATAAAAGACAATCAAGGGGGTTATTTTCTTTTAGTTTTGGGTTGTCATTTTTGCAGTATTCTGCGGGATTCTGCAGTATTCTGCAGGATTCTGAAGATAGTGCACAGGATGGCTAATTAAACTAGCCATATCCTAACAGCTGACAAGTTGAAATTGACAGGGTTCCCCTGCCGATTTTTTTCCAGGAGTCCTGCCATTCTTCTCTGAGCTACTGGCACTTGCTACCTATTGTGGTTACATGACCAACTATAAACCACTTTCAAGGCAATTACAAAGACACAGCACAGTAGTAGCTAACATTACCATGGAAAACCAACAGAACCCTGAATCAAAAGTATACTGCCAGAACCTAGTAAGCCCCCATGCCCCCCTTGGTGCTTAAAAGAATAAAATGGATTTAAATAAATGGGCAGTAAATCCCACCCATTTTTGGAGATACACCAATACTGGACAGCCTTGCTCTGGTCGTGCATCCTCGTCCCCAAGGTCCCCAAAGCCTGCCTGGACATGTTTGATGACATGGTCAGGATGAAGACGGTTATTATTACTGTATTGCTATGTGTTAGAATGAATTATTATCAACATCTATTATCATGATTTATTATCATTTGTTATCATTGCCTACTATCATTACTTATTCTAACCATCATTTATTGTTATTGAGTATAAGATGACAATCTTTAAGTATGAACATGGTTCTCGACTATGACAATGAGAATGGCATTATAATGTTTATCATGATGATTAAGGATAGCAATTGTTACAATGATTATCATGATCTATCATGTGCTTGGGAAACTCTAATTAGGGAACCGCTCACCGCTCCCTCTATTCGCCACTCAAGCAGTCATTATCATTGATGCTCGATGGCCATCAAATGGTAGATGATCACCATTATCATGAGCCAATCATTAGCATCATTTGTATCAGTAAGGATAAGGATAAACCATCACCATAATTGTCATGATCTATCTATTATCTTATTCCCATTCTGAGAATCATCGCCAGAATTGTGATAGATCATAATAATCAAACTATGATAATCTATGATTATCCATTAAATCTGTTACTATCATATACAAGTATGACAATTGTCTATCATAATCACGGCTTCATAGCCACCCAGACATTTTCAAATGAAGCCTCCACTGGCCTCGGCCCACACAGCATCCACTTCCGCGGCGTTCGTACTCGTCTCAGCCGTGGACTCTTCGGCCCACTCGGCCTCAGTCTTCCAAAAAGGTCCCATGGAAGAATTGACAATAAGAATCTAAGTATTCTATTACAATTATGGGGTTATGGGATTATCTAAGTTATCTATGGGCAAAAAGGTCCCATGGATTATCTATGGGATTGTGGGGTTATGGGATTATCAATGGATTATCTACGTAGTATTACAATTCTGATACATCATGATACATCTATGATGTCTATTTTTTTTGGCATTTCTAAGAAACACGGAGGAAATCTATGAGAAAAATATATCGAAATCAGGGGATTTGATTAAGCCATGTGGCTTCCATGGGGTTCCGAAGGACCTGGGGTCCCTTATAAATAAGGGGGGTAATTTACTGGGAAAGGACTAGGATGACGGCCATAGTACAGTATCCCTGAAAATATCATGATTATGGGTCCAACCCTATATTTTTAAGGCTAAAAAACACCGAGTTTGGTTGGTTCATTCTGATGGGATTGATGGGGAAAGCATCATGTTTGATCACTGATCCCTATCTCATCACCGCATCCAGGTCACTGCTTCACTGATGGCCGTTAATGAGCCTTGCACCTGGACGGAGCTGAATTCACTGGTTCAGTGTTCCTGACACAAAACATGCACTGAGCTTTTAAAGCTTTATCAACTCCGCCAAAAAACTTAATTTGAGATATAAAGTGATACAGTCAGAGTAAAGACACTAAATGGGGTGTACAATGGGTGTACCCACACGATTCTTCAGCATGGATCAAAGTGATGACCAAACGGAATCAGAGTCTGTGAAATGGGTTTGTCTGAAAACAGGATACCCCATTCCATCCACTGATGAATCCTCCTTTCCTGTAGTTTTCCATATATATATATATATGTATGTATGTATGTATGTCTGTCTGTCTGTCTGTCTGTCTGTCTGTCTGTCTGTCTGTCTGTCTGTCTGTGTGTGTCTGTGTGTGTGTATGTGTGTGTCCACTAGTAAAATGATCATTGCGGCTTCACCCCGCATTTTTAAGGCCCAAATTCATCGCTGGAGATCTTCCCATCCGCACCTTTTGCTTTGGCCCCTTCGGCGTGGCTTTGGGTGCCACCGGGGCAGGCCTTGACCAGTTGAGAAACCCCAGCAAAAAAATGTAGACTAAACCATATATCAATATATCTATCATTGTGTCTCGGATTATATATATATAATATATATATATAATGTTTGTATATAATTGTATAATTATAGTATATTATAGTGGTGTGTGGATATATAATGATATATAATGGTATCCATGTGTATGTATGCATATATATATATTATACATACTAGATCATACTAGTACATATGTATCCGAAAATTGACTAGAAATTCTAGATGTTGACATTGACGTTGACCCAACGAGGTGCCTCAAGATCTGGTTGCGAACGGCAGCCAGACCGGCTCGGCCATGGGCGAGTTCAACCATGGGATATGCAGAAAATGGTGGATTTACAGCCACTGCGTGGCAATTTGAGGCAATTTTCATAGTGATGAATCAGTGGATTTAAGGAGTACCATATTTTCTGATGCCATCCATCTGTTGCGAATGTGCACTAGTGGAGTGTTCATGGGACTTGCAGCAGGAAGCTTCCTCACACAGCAAAAGCTTGAGCCTGTCGGATGAGAATCAGTGATGATACAAATTCACAAAGACATGAGCCAAGCAACGGGGAGACTGACTTAATGATCTGCATGGACCCGGCGCACAGGTTGTTTTAGAAAGATCTGCAGGTGGGATTTGGTTCAAATTTAATTATTCTCCACCACTCAGCTTCTAATATGTTCAATTTATTTCAATTGGATACATCTGGGCACCCTTTAAGTGCCCACTCGGCATTAGATCGGCAAGGTCGCTGCCAGGGGTGGTTTTGCAAGCAGAAAAAACAAGCACAACATCAATTTGGATGCTTGGATGAGGGCCAAGTACGGCATCGAACAAAGCAAAAACATAGTATGATATACTATGACTATCTCCAGGACTTATGCACAAACCCCAGCAGCTTCCACTGCCATGGCAGTAGCATTGGCACGAACCGTAGCTGTTCATCGCATGGTCCGGGAGGCGTACATGTATGGAGCCTGCGGCATCTGCACCTGGAATTTGGACCTCAGCCCATCATTGGTGGCGTCTCAATGGCTTGTCCGAAATATGTGTCTACACATATAACGATATTATATATATATATATACATATATATATATACATATTGTATATATATATATATGTATCAGAATATATCATCTATATATCATTTATATATCATTTATACATGTCATCATTGACCACATGCCCTTTTTGATACATCTACATATTACCTGGACTATACATGTGTCGTCCATCGCCATCCCCATCTCCAAGGCTTCAGCGATGCCACCTGGCAGGGAGCCTCGGCGCAGGCTGATCCCATGGCTCTTGGAATCCGTCCTTGGCATCCTTCACTCATGGGGGTTTCATATATATATATATACATACATATATATATACATACATATATATACATACATGTATATATATATATACATATATATATATACATATGTATATATATATATATATATATGTGTGTGTGTGTGTGTGTCCTCCAAGTTACAATTTTAATAGGGAAAATGAGAATAACCCATTGGAATCAGTGGTACCACATTTTCAAACAAAGCCATATGATGGGGATATGATGGGGGTATGATGGGGATGTGATGGAAAATGTGGGTATAAATATGGGAAATATATGGCTATCATAATGGGCGGTTCCGAAGTCATGGGGGTACCCCAAATGATCCAGTCGTCATGGATGACCATGACGTAGTAGTGGAACAACCATGGTGTTGGGGTAACCCGATTTTAATTTTAGGAAACTATCATCTATCCATTTCAATGGATTTTAATTGTTGGGTAAACCCATGATATGGATAGATGGTAAGCCAAATGTCCCATTTCTGTCCATATCATCTATCCATTTCTCTCCATCGAAGCTGACATTTTGGATCCAAGTGATCCAAGTCATCTTTGTCTCAACTGGCAGGGAAGGGAAGCTGAAGCACTAGCAAACTTGTCTGGTTTTAAACTCCCTTCAGAAATGTAAAGGAAATCAATTCAGGATCACAATCTATAAATACATATTATGTACATATATATATATAATCATATATACTGTATATATATAAATATATATAATATGGGAAATTGAAAACACCACAATACAGGTTGAATTCACCAACCAATTCTGAGTCCATCTTCAGCTGGTTGGGCCCCCTGGAGGCTCTGGCCGGTGCGGCAGCCATTCGTCGCATCTGGTCCACTGAATACAAGGATGATTGAAGCCTCAGTCGACAAAAAAAACCATATGAACATATACCATCCATCGATCATTGATATGGCTATGGTTGTATGATATTATGATGGTTATTTCTAAAAAATGTATATAACATATATCATTAATGTGCTCTGGCTGAATTATCATCATTCGCCAACCTGAAATAAATAAAATGAATAAAGCCATTTTGGGACAGTTGCCCTTCCCAGTAACGTCGCAGTGACCTCCTTGAGATTTACTTTTAAAAAAACAGGACTGTACATGTAAGTACTTACGCTTTATTTGCATGTTGGGAAATCTAGGTACCCTCTTGTAAAAAAACATAGCTATTGAAAATGGCCATTTATAGTGGATTTACCCATTAAAAATAGTGATTTTCCATAGCTATGTAAACGTTTACCAGAGGGTAAATTAAATGTGGTGCATATGGTGTATGTTCCCCCTGTTCACCTCCGAGGATTTGGGAGTGGGAACCTGTGATGGCGCTCTTTAATTGTGGTGTCTGAAAAATTGCTACCCGGCAACACGATGATTTATATTGATTTATCATAGTTTTCCCCATTAAACTATTACAGAAAAATTTGATGTAATTTGGAGATATACATAGATATACAGCATTTTCAGACAAACCCTCAAAAAGCTTGGCAGATCATGCCATGGACATCATCAACACCGGGGCCAGGACTTACTTTGGGTCGTACCCGACTCTTTCCGCAGGTTGCCAAAGTCGCTCACCAGGCCTGTCATCGAACAATGTTTGGTATATCTTGATGGACAATTGCTGCTTATATATATATATATTCATACATTTCTCTATCTATGGATTACTAAATTGTTCTGATACATAAATATATATACATATACATATACTATATACATAAGAATACATGTAATTAATAATATATATATATATACACATGATTATACCATTGCTACTTGTTCTATGTATATCCATCCCCATCAATGGTGACCTGGCCTTGCAGTGACTCCCCAACGTTCACCACATCTTGGACCATCTTCTGCAGTTGGACCTTCCGTTTCTCCAGTTGCGTCCTCAGCTCCTGAAGAACCGCCCGGTTTTCGCACGGAAAACACCCGAATCTACCGCGAAGTGCTGGAAGCAAACGAAGTTAGATAAAGTTACCATAAGTTATCAACAATTCCAAGCAGTTGAAGCACTTCAAGCACCTGATTTTGCATGATGTCTTTTGATCATTGAAACACCAACAAGAGCCAACACTACCAGAACACCTGCGCCAACTGATCCGTTTCGCTTCGCAGCTGCTCGGAACGGTCAGCAACCTGTGAGGGAAAAATGAAAAAACTAATTGCAGTTGTCTCTTTTAAGCCATGAAAAATGGCTATTCACCTGTAAACATGGGGATGTTAACCATCAACAATGGGGATATTAGCTGTCAACAATCGGAATATTGAGCCATGTCTATTTACACAACATTATATATATATATATATATCATATAATTAACTATATAACACGTATATTCATATATATATATTATATATGTGTGTGTGCAAAATCTGGGTAATTATCCATGATTATCCATGTTTGAACAATGTTGGCGAGCTGTTTGCACTTTCAGTGGAAATTGCATTTCTGTCGAAGATCATCTGTTCGCAGAGCTGCATCTCCGTCGGCACTAACTTTTTATGCAACTATACATAGTAAGTGGTCAATAGCCCTAGTTAGTAAGTCCCCATTTAGTAAGTTGTCCATATTTATCCCATCTATAAATGGATGAACTAACTATGGTTATCAACCATTTGCGATTGGTGGGATGATCCATGAAGTACATTCATGGTTGTTGGTGGTTACATTCTGTTGCCCCAATCGCATCCACCTATTGCACGAATCCATGCCGTAAAATGGTTTCAAGATGTCAAAAGCCATCAAACCCGCCCCATTTTTGCCGGGTTTGGCCCAAATTTCTAATTCATCCTACCCTCTGGTAAACTAACATAACTATGGAAAATCACCATTTTTAATGGGAAAACTCACTATTAATGGCCATTTTCAATAGCTATTATGCTATGGTTCAAAATTGAGCACTTTTTCTATCTTTTTCTTCCACTCCACTCCCACCTGAGTCTGCAGGGCTTCCGTCTGCTGGTTCAGGGATGCCATGTCCTCCCGCATCCGCTCGCTGGATTGTTGCATCTCCTAGTGACGAGCTGAGCATCATGGCTTCAATGGTGAGTTTAACTCAATGGCACATTAAATGATTACAGTAATGATTACTGTAGTGGTTGTAGTATATTGTAGTATTTGTAGTGGC
This sequence comes from Cladocopium goreaui, assembly GCA_947184155.2. Lineage (NCBI taxonomy): Eukaryota > Dinophyceae > Suessiales > Symbiodiniaceae > Cladocopium > Cladocopium goreaui. Next base: position 95,860 of record CAMXCT020000593.1, on the reverse strand, counting down.
AAATGATTACAATGACTCTAGTATGACTAGAAAGTATAGTGCAGTAAATGATAATTTGACTCTAGTACAGTGCAGTGAATGATAATTGAATATTTCATTGGAATTGGAACCCATGATTGTGTATAGTAGCAAATCATTTTGGCTGGCTTCATGGACCATGTTTGACTGAGCTTGCGCCACTTTGCCTGGAAAGTGAACAGAGTCTGTTTGCTCAATGCGCGGAGTTGAAAATAGCAGGTGCAATGGTCATCTAAAACATTCTTCAAGTGTCTTAATGTCGCAAGATCTTCTGTCTGAGAAGCTATAAATGATTAAAATGATCAAAATTCAACATCAGTCAGTTGTAAATGATCAAAATCCAACAACATATATAATATAATCCACTTGTTGATGTTCTGTGTCGCACCATTCTGTCTGATGTTAAGGAATGGTGCGATACCATCCCAGTGCACCGACAAGTGGATTCAACTGATTTCAGCTGCAGCAACGACACCACCGCGTTGAACCCAGCCTTCCCAGCGTTTTCGCAGAGAAAACTTCGGCCAGAATCCAATGGCATCGATGTCGCGCCGTGAGGTCGATATGTTATATATTATATATATTATATATAATTTACATTAATTTACCCAGATATATCTTATATAATCTTATATAATCTGATATAGATATATCCAATCAATTCCAATTATGTTCCACTTGATTCACGTGATATCCCCATTGTTGGTGACCCCAAAGCAGGACATGATGATCGATCCCGAGGATGTTCCAGTCCTGGGCAGCTGCACGTAACTTTGACTGTGACTGATCTGCTGCCTTCATACGGCGTGCATCATTGGGTTGGGTTGAGAAGTAGGTCAAGCACACATGAATCTAAACCAGTTTGTGGATTATCATATTATCCAAAACATAAACAAATCCACAACTTGGTTTATATGGGTCTTGATAATAAAAAGAAACGACGTATCCTGGCTGAAGCCAAGCTGGATTATCCTAAAAACTGATGCAACGTCAACGTACCCGTTCAATCCAGTTCATACCAATGACTGATAATGACTCATATGATCTCATATATGATATAGTCTGTTCCCCCATGTTTTCGGGCCAAACCCCATTACGACCAAGGTACAACCAATTTTAGGTCAATGAAAAATCCGGACTCTACCTGACCAAACTTGGTTGTATGGCAATCAGCTTCCTAGCATCAACACAAAACTTTGTGGTACCTCTACATCCTCTAAGCATAGCTACAAAATAAACTATTGACACTACGTCTTACGAGTACCTGGTACGATTCACCAAGGGTTACCAAGCCTGTCACATAGGGAAATTCCAAATCCAGAAAAGGACACTGTCAACTCACCATCATGGCGGGAACCTTTTACTGTAATTACTGATCCAGGGATTTTACCCAAGTCTGAGGTTCGTTGCTATTGACCCATAATTACCCCACCAATTCTCATAGATTAGATAAGCGGGAAAGGAATGGAGAAGATACATTTTTTGGCTGGCTAGAAGATTGACCTTGCCAAACAATTCCCCGTAATTTGGTGGTCTCAACTCTCCCATCCCAAAATCTTTGTTGGGTGCATCATCATCCCGGATTGAACATGGCTGCGTCCAGAAAATTGGAACCGAAATCTAAGATTCCTTAGCTACCCAGCAAAGAAAACTACATTTTAGTGGAACTTCTATGGGCAAACCTGCTAGGTTGACATTATATATATATATTATATATATATATAATGTACTTATATACCATTCAACTTTTGCATGGCAAAAGCAACATAAATAAAAATAAAGTGACATTGTGTATCATTGTAACTACTTCTTGACATTATATATCACCATAAACACCTGTTTTTTTGAAAAAAATACAACTATTTTCAAACAAATTTTAGTCTCGAGCCCCATGATTTTATTTTGGAGCATCCAATCCGGATAATACAGTGTCTGGCTCCTTGCCCAACTGGGCTTCCCCGACATCCGCCAGCTGAGCAAAGGCCGTCTCATTTCGCACAGCCTCCACCGCTCGGCACGGTAAACTCGTCCCGGACCGTTTGGGTCGGTTGGGATGGGAACGGTCTCGACCAAGAGCTGTATGGGCATGGGTCAAAATTGGATACCATAATCTCTGGACTAATTAGTACATATTGATACTAAACATAGACTAAAATCTCTGGTCCCCTGCAAAGAATTCCAAGGGTTCAAAACCACCAATCTCTCTGTTGAATCATTGGTTGGCTTTTTCCAAAATAAGCAAGTTTCATGGGGTTGGGCGAGTCCTAAACGTCAGAATCCATTGCAGATTTCCACAAGACTAGGAGTTCCCACCTTGGTACATCTTATTGGGAACTCAAGACACCAGTAATACTGGGCGGACACGAAACCCTGTACACTGTTTATTACTCTCCGAAATGATTGACCAAACATGCGGGCTGGTACAGTGAAACCACTGTTTAAGAACCCACGGCATTAAAAACTTCAGGGGCTGGATTGCTGGACTCACTCCTACCTGCTGGCCACTTGAAACAAGGACCCGGAGGTATCCCATCCTACGTTGAATATATAACTAAGTTTTATTCCTTCACTTCCAGCACTTCTCAACCCGCCAGCCTGTTCATTCAAGGTTTGAATTTTCATCTTCAGGTCCTTCTCAAGGTATGAAGACCATCTGTGGTGAGAGACTGTAAGTCGCTGTCCACAGCTACAATCCCACTTAGCATCTTCGTCCTTGGAATGTCTCAAAACCACCAGGTTGATTCAAGTTGATTCAAGTTGATTCAAGCTAAACTGATGTAAACTGTGGATATAGTAGACTTGGTACATCTTGGTACCTTGAAGATCCTTGATCCGTGGCAGCGGCTGGCTCCTGATCTGCGGCAGCATTGTTGCGCACAGCAGCGGTGATTTCCATGAAGACCGAACTCAAGGATTCACGAATCCTGAAACGAGGCTGGTGAAAATGGAGAAAAATCCATCACGCAACGATCTGGCATAACCAAAATCAGTAAGATATATAATATATGATATATGAACAATGATATACTTGTTTGCCAGATTTTAATCACGGAGAAATCAGAAATCCGTTGCTTTGTCCTCATTTCAATAGTAATGAACGAGAAACACCTTTTATTCGTGCGCTCACCCTTGTGCGCTATTGCGCAGAACTCATTTCTTCACATACGTTACCTTAGATTTATCTAAGCCATCTTCAACTTCCACAGGCGTGTTATGCATGACAGGTTTTTTTGAACCACCCTCATATGGGTCATGTTCATCCCTCCATCATTTAGGGTTCCTTATTCAAAACACGAAATCTGCTACCTCTGTCACGGTATCTCTAGAGAATCGACGATTCATTCAGTTTAAGTGCTGCTAATTATAAGTTTTATAATATTTATAATGGGATATAATTGATGTGTATATATATTCATATATATATATGTCATTATATTTCGGGTATATGAACCCCCTATCCAGGGATTGAAGACCATCCCCCAGGAGCGCTTAAAAACTCCCCATGTTTTCCCACATGAAAACTGCTCCGACGAGGTCCCGACTCATTGATCTCTGACTGCATGTGTTGCTGGATCGCCTCACAACAAAGGGGGGCGCACGGCTGTGTAGCAGCCCAACAACGACATGTGTCATGGAAGAAGATAACAGAAGATAACCTTTTGTTAAATGTTTTTTGGCATCTGCATATTCATATGATTTCTATCTCTCAAATTTGGGTCAAATACCTATGGTTTGGTGGTTCTGAGTTCTGACTCTCAAATTTGGATCAAATTCAGAAGATGTCAGTCTTTCTTGGCTTCGCTCCCACGAGAGTCAGACTGCTCCCTGTCGCTTGAAGTCGGCAAGATCGCTGTGGTTGCCGTTGATGGCATTTTTGATGGTGTTCAGCTCAATCTGCCGATGTCATCGCGGATCAACAGTGGCAACAACATCCCCCATGGGATTTCATGGGTCACTTTTTTCCACCTGGATGACCTATGTAAGCTATGTGTGAAACAAGGAGCACAACACTCAAAAAATCAGGTGTTGTTGAAGTTGCTGACCCGAAAAATCACAAGCTCTGAAACCAGGTATGGGGTTCCGCCGAAAAATGAAAAAAAATATTGATTTGTATATTGCCTGTCGGTGTCATTGTGTCTTAAGTTGTATGGTTCTTCCATCCTTTCCGGTGACTGGGTTCAAGGAAAACAAACACAGACAGGAACCGCCCATCGTTTATTTCATCATTTCCTTTTTCAAGACAAACAACTTCCACCAATCATTAAATCATCCCGTCCGCTTTTCTCATCCGGGCCTGCAGCGACTTCTGGGAATTGGAGCTTTTGTTTTTCAGTTCCATCACCTCAGCTGATCGGGCACAAACTCGGACAACGTGGAAGATATCAACAATTTATAGCCTCGAAAAGGTCCCCAGTCCCCAGCTTTTGGTTCTGAAATAAATATGTATTTCTTGGTGAAAAGATATGCACATATCACAACAGTTTAAGTTCAGTCGTTTGAAGTGTGAGTCAACAAGTTTGTTTTCCCACGGATCAGTTCCCTCTTTAGGATAAAGAAAATGGACATCTTCAAATAGCGAAGTTACAAAGAAATACGGTAAAGTTGAATCTTTTGTGAAAACATGTGTTTTATTAATTACTGTAAGTGAGAAATCATGCGTTCTGGGTGGGCAACAAATTTTAGTGGGAGTTCAAACATTCCATCCAAATCGCAAGATCTGTTTTTTTTCTTATTCCCAAGAAACGAAACTTACATCTTACGGTGGAATTGGCAGGCTCACTTTTTGGCAAAGCGGAGTCTTCCGAAGCCTTCATGGTTTGTTATCTTCAAATGGTCGGCTGAAATTTAAGCCTTATAGTTCTGTGCATGGTCTTGGGTGTTGCTTTGCAAGGTCTCTCTCCAACTCCAGTTGAAAGGTTGGCCCTAAAAGTGCCAAAGAGATTTCATCAACCTGCCATGGACAAGATACGATGCGAAAAATACTCAAGCTGCAAGCCGTACCAAACAGTCAAGCAGGACAATGCCAAGAGTTGCAGCTTCTCTGGGAGGCGACTTTTTCCGATGCACTGCATGGTCTGGGTTTGTTTTGCGACACCAGCCCATCGTTTGGGCGTGTTTGGGCATGGCATCAAAACCCAAGAGATCAAACATGCTGAAACATGATAGAAAGAACGTATTGTGGATTCATTGTGGATTCTCAAGATACAGCAGCTGGGCAAGAACCAGACCTCATGAAAACTGTACCAAGGTGCTGCGGACTATGTAACTCAAGATGCATTTGGGTTCCGTGATGTATGGCACTTAGATTTGAAATTGTGAGTCAGTAGGGTAAAATTCTGGGGTGATACCCTCTGGTAATTTAACATAGCTATTGAAAATGGCCCATTTATAGTGAGTTTTACCGATTAAAAATGGTGATTTTCCATAGCTATGTTAAATTACCAGAGGGTAGATGAATACGATCGCAGGAGCGACCAAAGTTTCAACATCCCTTGGAAATATAGGTAAATAACAATTTTTAATAGGTAAACCATCTATTTCTATGGGCCATCTATACCATGGCTATGTTAGTCATAACCAGAGTTCAACATCCCTTGGATTCGGCCTGAGGCTCTCGCCCATTGCGCAAAGGCGAGCACAGTGACGTCCACGTCAAGCAACTCAGCGGATGCCGCGTATTGGCCACACCTCAGGCATTGCTTCAGCAGGAACAACGGCACTGTAGGTAGGTCCTGTGCATGGTTGGAACAACAACTAGCACTAGGTCACTAGGTACCATTGACCTACTAGAATTGCAAAAATTTGAAGTTATCCCAATCATTCTCCATAACTATCCAACTATTATCCTTCAAATCAATGATAAATTTATTTACCAGTCGAAAAACCCATCAAAAACAAGCATTATCATATATTGTATATTATATATTTTATATCATATATTATATATTATATATCATATATCATATATCATATATCATATATTAAATATATTATATATTATATATTCACATTATATGTATATATAATATAATATAATATAATATAATATAATATAATATAATATAGTATAATTAATATAGTATAATATAATATTATATGATACCCCTATTGTATCCCCTCGTTCTCCAAGGCACTGCGCTCCTTGAGGCGCTGCCTGCGCCGGCAGCCCGCCACTGGGATGGAGGCCGCCAGGGCCCACCCGTTCCTGGGCTGGGGCCTGCGCGCGGCTGACGTTGGCATTCATGGTTTGTGGATCCCTCCAAACATGAAAACATGAAATGTGTAGAAATATATATATATGTGTGTGTGGCTTATACGTATATCTATAATTATACATATATATATACATATGTGTATGTACATATGTATACGTATATATATATAATATAATTATACACCATATACATGATGAAAAATGTACTAACTCATCCGTCTCTGCAGTATCTGCACATCGAACGAATCTAACTTCAGTCCCTCTGCTCCACTGGTCCTCAGGAGCTTCCGGTGCCGCCGGCACTGGCTGTCTGGACGGCTGCCTCTGAAAGGGGATGACTTTTGGTGGTTGACCCCATGAAAAATAGGATGGTCAGCTGGGATCATCATTCCATTTGTAGGGTTGACATACAGTCGTTTGTGAAACTGTGAAACCACCACCCAAAGGAGACTCTGAAAGAAGAAAACTAACAGTGGCTTATAAAATAACTTACTTCAGCAATGTCTGAAGACTACAGGGAACATACTACAGTATATCGGTCCATCATGTTTCATATTAATTTGGGATCATTTGGGGACGCTTTTCTGGAAACCCCAAAACGGCACGTTGCAAGGTTCAAAACAGAAATCAGGCTTGAAAGTCAACCTGTGGTGCTGTCTGTCATCCGGATTTAACCGTTCAACCCTGGCTGTGGCCATTGTCTCAATAATATTCAATTACCCTCTGGTAAATTAACATAACTATGGAAAATCACCATTTTTAATGGGAAAATCCACTATAAATGGTCATTTTCAATAGCTATGTTAAATTACCAGAGGGTATCAGCCCCGATTCAGTCCAAGATTCTGTGGCGACCGCCGATCTGACCGCTGCCGCCCCTGACAAGGCTTCCATGAATTGGGCCCCAGGAATCCATCCCAAATTGCTCCAGTTTCTTCCATGAAAATCATGCTTAAAACCAAGCAGTTCCGCCGGCACCTGCATCTGGGCGTCTAAAATCGCCCCGAGATGAGGTGGTGGATGGTTGGTCGAAGCTTTGAGCCAAAAAGGTGCGATGTTGATCGATCTTCACGAATGGGCAATGGCATTGATTATATGGATTATTTCATAGAAATTGTGTACTGATTGTGCTATTGTCCATTGAGTATCCTATTCCTAATATATTCATATATATATATATATAGATAGATTCCATATGATTCCATGATTCTTTTGAATGGTTCATTTTTCTCCCCACATCCAGCCAATGAATGTCCATATGGACTCCTACCGAACCTCAGCTCATTTCATCCCCACGGCAGGACATCCAAACCACTTGCTGACCGTTGGGTTAAAAGAAGCCGTGGCTTCCTCGTTTTGAGGCAACAGCAGGGCCTTCCCAACTTCTCATAGTGTGAAACTGTCGCTAAGCTGCACATCGCTGCCGTTTCAACATCTTTTGGGGTGTGTCACCTGCAAACCACGAAAGATTGTCTGTGCTATATTTTAATATATTTTAGACATCAACTGAAAGGGAAGAGCTGCGCCCTAGGCCGAACAGGTATGTCCAAAATCTGGAAATGGTGGATATCAAATGTGTACATACACAATTCAATTATGCACTGGTCTTACTCCAATGGATGTAGTGGACCTCAAATGGTGAATGCGAATGGCAAACAAAATCGTTCCAGCCTCAACGTAGAATCCCACACATGGTATACATGCCGGTCTTCCTGCAATATGCATAGAAAATCGTCCATATTATACCATATGATACTATGTATAGATAATACTGTTCATATCAGAAGTATATAGTTGTATTTGCTTCTCTAAGACTAGTACATACTAATACTATAATATAGATCATATATATATATATCATATATACATGTGTATATATATATATATGTATAGATTATATGCGGCACACCATTCGTCATGCTACAGGCGTTAAAAACTGGGCGAATCTGGTGCACCAAAGGCCTGGTTGCACGGCCGAAAAAATTCGAGAAATGGAGCGAAATATGGATGATGGATGTGATTTTCGAATTTCCGATGATTTTCAGTCATTTTACCAATTTTATATCCATAAATATCCATAAATCAAAGAAATTCCATAGTGGTTGAGTATGGTTGAGTATGGTTGAGGATGGTTGAGGATGGTTGAGTATGGTTGAGTATGGTAGACTCCCCTGAAATTGAAGATGGAACCCACGATGGTACTTTTGGAAGGAATCTTCCTGAAATTGGTGCGCCTGGTTGGAAGCCATGGAGAAATTGGTGCAGTGGAATGTTTCCCCTGATAACATGGAAAATATGTGGCCTGCTCAACAAAAAAGGGGATCTAATCATAATCAGCGAACATTGGGATTCGAACGGCAGAATTCGCTTGTAAATTGGAAGTTACCCCACATGAAATCCATATTAATGGCCAATTTCCATAGTAAAAATATGTAAAACTTATCTTCCAGACTTGTTCTCGGGGTTTCCAGTTTTCAAACAGCAACATTTCATGGGGGCGCCGATTGGCAGTGGAGTGCAGCCATTTCACCCCGTCCCAAGCACATCCAATCCCAAAAAAGGGCACATATTAATACCTAAACACCTCAAGGACAATGAGACAGTAGACTAACTTAAGAAAATTAGGATAAGGGCAAGCCGACAAGCAACATATGGAAACAAGGGTACAATATTCCATCCGCGGGTTCATCATCATTTGCCCGAACAAAAATGACCATACAATGGTATTTTCAGGCACACCAATGGCAATGCCATGGTCAAAACATGTCAAAACATGTCAAAACATCTCAAAACATGCTATATTGGTAATGGTCACCCATCCCATCATAATGGGAATCCAAAAATAATTTGCATATGAATCCCTCTGAAAATGGATTGATGACCATCCCCCCAAGAACTGGTTTCATCAAATCCCAATTTGACCATGACACTATGAAACAATCAACCAGGACTCAAGTAAATTGGATCTCGCTGGTCAATTATATAATACATATATATATATATATACACATAATTATGTATATATTATATTACATATATATATAGTCCATTATATCGCCATTGATTATGGTTATTAACCCCCCATGAGTTGGCATAGAACCCCCAGTTGACCAGGCCTCAGCATCAACTCACCCCAGCGCCTGGTCCTCCATAAACGGCATCTGTGCAAAGAGCTCTTCGAGGGCAGCCTGAGACATGGAGCTGGAGCTGGGAAAATGGTGATTGTTCCCAGCAAATTTGGGATTTGAGGCAAGAAACCTGGGGATTTATGTGTATACATATAAATATATATGTGTGTATGTATGTATGTATATATATATATATATATGTATACATATGTATGTATATATATATATATATATTATGTATATATATATATTAGTATATATATATAGTCATATAGTTGGTGTGAGTGTGTGTGTGTTTATGGTAGATAAGTTGGCTTACAACTAACTATATATATTAATATAGATTAACTAGGGATAAGTGGCACTTCTGGTGATTATAAACCAAACAAAAGAGGTGTGGCACGTGTTAAACCATTTCTAACTAGGGGCACTACTTTGTATGTCATGATATGATATGGTATGCCATCATAGTCCTGAAATGTCCTGAAAATACTGGGTCAACTGGATATCATCCATGTTCAGCAGTTTAAAACCATCAATGGTTGGGATCATCACCCCAGCCTCCTCAGCGACTGTGGCTGGAAAACCAAAGCTTGGCAGCATGAACTGCAAAAGGCCTCAGGGGGAACAGAAGATACCCCTGAAAGATCTGAAACGGCCAAGTCATCCCAGAAAAGTGAACAACTCATCCCACTCCCCCCATCATCAAAGGGCCCCATTGTTTGGGGCCCCATCTTCATGGTTAATTTATATAGATCCGATGCTTGGGGTATGATCTGTTGCAAACATTCCCAACATTTCCCAACTGTATCCAGCAGCAAAAGGCGCCACAGGGTGCCCCAAGAAGACCACATGCTACGCCAACCCCCCGATGCACGACCTGCATTTTGCAAGGACTTCGAGGACGTTCCCGTGGCCGGCCCAGCGTGCCCAGGCAGCTCTGGCGCTGTGTGCAGCTTCATTTGCTTCCCCGAGAGGGAAGGCAGCGACCTGGTGGGACAGGTAGTTTTACCAACAAAAGTTGGAAACTGCTCCTTTAATCAAAATTTGGAGTGTACTCCTCTACCCTGGAAAACGTGGAACAACGCGTTTTCACCTTTTTCATAAGAAAGCCATCTATTGATGGATGTAGATAAATACAGTATATAGATATTGATGATTGTTCTCCATTGCCAGCGTGGATTACTAGAGGGCCAAAGGGTCATCAAAAAATTGGCGGCAGAAACTCTTTGGCTGCCACTTCATTGCCCGCAAGTATTACATCATGCTATTTGCGTCAAATGATGTCAAATGTGTAACTTTTCCATTGCAGCAGAGGGATCCAGAGGGTGCATGTTCACATTTGGCCAAATTTCGCCAACCAGTTGCACTCAGTTGACATGCATCTGTGCATATCTGTGCCATGCTGCTGTTCTGAGCTGATCACGAGTGGCCCGAAAGCGCTGGCTTTTGCGCACGTCTCAAGCCAGACCTGGAGTTGTATCAGAATGTGGTCTCTGGATCTAAGCAAAACGATCGCGAAACTTGGCAGGAAAACCAATCGGATTTGTTGGAGGTGGCTGTTCGGATCAAAATTGGGTAAACAACAAGGATTGTTTCTAAATAAAACACACAGGCGTGTGTCAAAACCAAAATGACAAAAACCATCAAAAACCCATCTTAAAATGACCACTGAATACCAATGACCAAAAATATATTTAAATATATATATATATTAGGGCCCACGGGTTTAAGACTTTTGCAAACACGGACTCCTGAGTATCCAATGAAAGCCCTGAGTCCCTGGCTGGCTGGAGGCATTGTTAGCACGCCTGATCAGATCATGCCGTGAAACTGACCCTAGGTAAATGTCACACTGTAACTGGTTGGTGGTTTCAACCCCTCTGAAAAATATGAGTTCGTCAGTTGGGATTATTATTCCCCAAAATATGGAAGAAAAATAACAGTCATGTTCCAAACCACCAAGCAGGTAATCATTACAAGGACTGAACATGGAATGTGTATCTGATCTCAGGAGGCCCAGATTTTCGACAGCCTGGTGCTGGGCAGTGCTTCACCTTTTCTCTTTGGAGCCTGGCAGCTGCGTTGCGGGGCCGAGTTGGAGGCTACAGAGGGCCTGAAACTGGAGCTTTCTGAAGAATGCAATGCTCACGTTTAGCAATATATGATGTATATATATATAGATATAATATATATATAGATATAGATATAGATATAATATACATATATTAATACCCAAATATGTCTAGTTCCCAAACCTGAAAGCGTCTTAAAATTGATGCTTTCCAGTTGAAATATCGCTAACTGAATGCCTAATGTCCTGGCGACGTGCAACTCAAGCAGGAGCTGCATCCCCAATGCGATGTGCTGGCACCAGCACCCTTGGGTCGTCAGGCTCCTGGCAACATTTGGTGCTTCATTGCGGTAAGTTTCCAGGGAAGAAAAAAAACAAGAACCCATGGTTTTGACATGGTTTTACCATCTCAAATATTTCTGAATCTGGTCTATTCAGATCTTATAAAATCAGTGTTTAAAATATACCCTCTGGTAAATTAACATAGACCCTGCCAGATGGGGGTTGGAAGACTAGTTTCCATTAAAAATTGGTGATTTTCAGGGTCTATGTTTATTTACCAGAGGGTATAAGGTTTTGGTTGTACCTCAAATAGATCCAGAATCAAAATAGTATCAATACCATAAATTGTTACTATTATCATGAGTAGTTGTTTAATTTGCCTTTTATTATTTATGTTTTAACATTGATTTTTGTGTAGAAACATATAAAGTTGCTGTAGATGCATACAATGCAAATATAAAGGGTTTAAGTGCTGGATTGCCATTGTTAATTCGGATATGCAGCAGCGATATCGAGTGAATTATTCGAACAAAAAAGAAAAATAATGAAGTGATAGCCTCTCCACCCTTTCAGCAACTGCTCCTCTGAGAATTGCCCATCCACATTCCCGAAATGCGCGAAACGTTTCGGCGATGACGACAAGCTGTGCCCTTCACTCGGCCCTGCGGAGCCCAAATTTGCCGTCGAGGGGAGAGTGTGGTAAAACATAGGAAAATTGGCGTTGATTATTGGGTTTTCCTACATTGACATAATAATCTAATATAATCTATGTCATCTTTGCCTAGACGTAACTCTGAAAAATGAATCTCCCATGAAGTTGGATAGATTCTATTAGAAAGAAACATGAGCATCATGACATGAACACCTGACTTGTTGGGCCATCAAATGCCATCAAACGTTCAAATTCATGATTTTCCAAATCAAAAAATATTCAAAATGTTATGTGTATATATATATGTATAAATATATATATATACATATTAAATGGTACATATGCAATAAACTCGCGGGAGTTTGGTCAATTTGAGTGCGCCCGTCAAACTCCAGCCTAACATCATCGACTTCTCGAGGTTCTCAGGCCTGGCCCTGGCGACAAGTCTTACTTTTAGGTGCCAGGTGCTGTGCAGCATCAGTAATCAGCAGTATACATACATACATAGATTTACTATAGATTAGTATATATAATATGATATGTGTATAGATTTACCATTAGTATATATAATATGATATGTGTATGATATGGTATTTACCATTTGTAATATAATATGTGTGTATTTATATGTATTTAGTATCATTTAGATGTTTTTTTTAGTTCCGAATACAGGTGTTAAAATTCTGACCCCGAAAACCCAACAGGGACACCACCTTCCTATCTCGACTCAGGTCGTGGCTCAGCTCGTTGCGTCAAGCTGGGACTGGCCCTAATACCTACAGAGCTCGGGGCATATGTGATTTGTATTGGGGGTAGTAGCAATATATTATGTATATATATATATGTGTGTGTGTATGTGTGTATGTGTGTATGTGTGTGTGTATGTGTGTGTATATGTGTGTATGTGTTCATGTGTGCGTGCATGTATGTATGTATGTATGGATGGATGGATGGATGGATGGATGGATGCATGCATATAATATATAATATATAATATATAATATATAAAATATAATATATATATATAATATATAATATATAATATATAATATATAATATATAATATATAATATAATCTATAATATATCATTATAATATTATAATATTATATCTATAAGAATGTATTTAACACTATAAATGTAGAATACTATAATATATATATATATATATACATATACATATGATATAAACACAGCCAAATGGCAACCAAGAATACTTTGACAGGTTGTATTTACATATCCTTCACCAGACGTAAATTAAATTCTCGAAAAAGTGACGAATATATCCGAGAACCAGCTCGCGACTTTTGAAAGATTGCTGGGAAGTAAAATTAAGGGTTGCTTTTGAATAACCTTCTCAAAGACATTCAACTGTGTATAGCTGAAGAATTGCCTCAGAAAGCTACCTGTACAATTACAATTCATGGCCTTGGATCCAACAACCCCACAAAACATACACAAACTCCTGAAATAATCTGAAATGTATCAAACATGATCTATACTTATATATATATATACACATAAAATCCCATACTTTCCCAAGTCTTAGTGGACATCCCACCTGTTAGACCACGATGGACTCGCAAGCAGGGAGCTATCTTCTCCTGCCTCCAGAAAGCTGAGAATCAGATTTTGTTGCTTGGCAGAGATTCCATATTTGCTGGTCAATTTGTGCTGTTTTCTCATGAAAGGTAAAAACGTGGTTTTGAACAAATATCTCATGATTGTGGGCAAAACAAAACGGCCAAAAAACATCAACTTCGTCAGTGATAAAAATCCAAAAACATTAGGAAAAACAACATTAAATGTTGTTTTATCATCTAGAATCTAGAGACGGTAAAGAAATGACAAAACGTCCAGCTCTTCGTTTCAAGCCTGGGACTTCCCAATTTTCCGCGCCTGGAACTGGAGCGTGGTGGATCCTGAGGACAGGCAGATCTTCTGGTTGTTTCTTCTTCATCGTGTTGCATGGAAACCAACCCGAGGGACATGCCGCTACTCATTATCACAACATTTTTCTACATATTGTTACAACCTCAATTCTGTATAATGCAATGTAATTAATGAAATGTAATTAAATCTAATGCAATGCAATGCAATGCAATATATGCCCGCATGCATGTAACATGTATCAGTCATTGCCTCTCTAACATACCTTGCATGTGGCGGAAGCGCCCGAAAAAAGGGTTCACAAGCTTGTATCAGCCACCAATCCACTAATAGCGGCCTGCCAGCCAACGATATCACAATATATCATAATCATATATAATCATATGATGTATGCACAAACAAAATATCTAGGTCTGTCCAAAAATCAGGTATCTTGAATATTTGATGATTTATCATGATTGTCCCCCTTAATTTGGCCACAATTGGGGGGATATGGTCCATCCTCTGCCCGGCCTTTCGATCAGCATCAAAGGGGCACGCAGCCAAGGGCGTAAGAGCCTTTTGCAAGCGTCTCAGTGACGTGATGCACGCATGAAGGGGGCGCATTAAATTCCAACTGTATGGGTGTTTCGTAAACACTTGCTGGAAGCTATGCTTTCTCATCACAACTCTGGGGTGTCGACTGTGGGGCTCCAAAACCTTCTTCTTCTATCTTCTTCTCATCACAAATGGGTGTTCCTATCAAGTTTTTCCATTTCAAAAATCCGGAAGCTTGTCGTTAGTACCTCTGGTATGATGTATAGCAATGGGAGTAGACGTCGACTCCTTAAGACACCTTGCTTCAAAGTCTGCGCAGGTGTCCACACGTTTCCACTAAACCCTAAACCCCTTATAGTAAATCCTAGAACCCGAAACCTAACATCCACCTTCACCATGCGATCAAAACTCAAGGATACTCAAGGCCTCTTGAGACGTGTGAACGCGGTTGATGGGCTTGTGAAATGCCACACCTGACCGCTTGGCTTGGGACATCGGGACCCTGCCATGAGCTGGGGGGTTGGAAGACGACCCTCTACAAATGGTCGATTCTCAGGGTCCACCTACTAGTTAGGATGGTATTAACCACTTGAACTATGAAGAATAATTCATTACTAATGCATACTAAAAATCCATTGCCGGAGCATTCCCGAAATCTCACAATACTTACTGGCCATTTCAGCATCAAATTACCTCAAATTACCTCATTGTTCTGGGTCAAAATTCCCATCTTGCGCCATTGGGGCCGCAGGAGCCTTTCGTGTCGAGGCCTGGATGGTTCAAGAACGGTCTCAACCTGTCGAGAGTCGGGCCACCAAAACTCTGGCCGTGTTTGGTAGGTTCCATCATGCAAAGTTGGAATTGTATGTGCATAATATCTATATATATATATATTATGATACACTCATATAGCATATGAATATTTATGTATGTATATAGTATAATGAAATGTTGCTATAATGAAATATTAATATAATGAAATATTAATGAAACCGAAATATTAATATATGTATATATATACACTGTCTACATAATATAACATAACATAATATAACATGACATAATGTAACATAACATAATATAACATGAAATAATATAACATACCATTATATAACATAACATAATATAACATAACATGATATAACATAATATAACATGATATAATGTAACATATCAAAACACAACATAATATAATACAACACAGCATAAGATAATATAACATAACATGACATGACATAACATGAAAAACGATAATATAACATAACATAACATAACATACCGTATACCATAGTATAATTACAACATAACATAACATAACATAACATAGCATAGCATAACATAGCATCATAATCATAGATTAGTCTGTAATTATTTGATTGATCAATTACGTATAACATCGTATAGTACATATTTTAGAAGTCCACTGCCGACCCATCCAAGCGGCCGGGCGAAATGCTTCGAAAAACCACATCCGCAGCTGTGCAAAATGACGGATCCGCCACAGCCGCCATCGAGTCACTGAACCGTGCTAAGCTGTGGGCTGAACTTGCTGAATTCTTTGTATGATGTGAGTTTGTCCAGAAATAGTGGAGACATGTGGAGACCCGAACTTTTCAGTTTAATGAGAAAAAATGATATGATAAATCATGAACTGCTGGGTTTTGGGGTACCTTATTGCAGACAAAATGAATGTGCATGATTGTTTTTTCAACAAGTGCCCACTGAACGTCTGGCCAGATCGTTGTCAATGATAGGTTTCAACGTCTTTACAGCCTGTCTGAAGACCAATCAACCTGACCGGGGTGTGCACAAGTGCACACCTTGCTTGCAAAATTTTGCTGCTCCGGTGAGTTCATCTGTCCACATCTTTGTATGATATGTGCGTTCGCAATAAAGATTCAGAATCATTCAAAGGGCGGGTCTCAAAATTGTGGATACCTCCAACTGGCATTTTTTGGCAAGGAAAATTGTGATTTTAAGCAAAAGATTTATTTGGGGCTTCCATATTTTCAGACGACCCCTCAGATACCTCACTTTTTCTTCGCATAGCATTCGCCATGGACATGTGATCTTCCGTTCTGGTGCCTACCTCGTCCCAAAAAACATCTACCAGGCATGGCCCAAAGTGAGACACTGCAGGTTACAGCCTCCAAGACTAGCAACTTTCAGGTGGTTCTAAGTTCGATCCGATCATCCGATCCATCTGAAAAAGTGGGATTTTTCCTTGCAGTGTCCCCTGCCTGAGCCGCGAGCACGCAGCTCGCGAGGTCAAAATCCACCCCATTGTTGTTCGAGTCGATCCCATTCGGATCATTCGGACCACAGTGCATTGCATTGGAAAATTCAGATTAAACTTCTGGTGATAATCCGCTTAAATCATTCGGATCACCGATTTCAATTCCATTAAAATCATGAAATTCCATCATTTCAGATATCAGGTCTCCAAAGGGTCTCAGTCTCACTTCATGAACTTCCAGTCTCCGCCAAATCTTCCAATCGTTGCTGCCTCAAAAAAAGCCGGAGACAAGATGACGCCCCCTGAGACTGAGCAGTGGCAAGTCCAAATTGATGAATATGCTACAAGTATTCCATAAGTATTCATACATGGATGGTCAGTTTCATCCAATGCAATTAGTATAACCCTCAACAAACACGTCACATTTGCCTATATTTCCTTCAGCCAATGCTCACGTGATCACAGTGCAAGTCCATGGCATGTGTGGACATATGGTATCATTTATATTCATTTATTGTATAATCATAAATTCTTCGTGTGGACCAACTGGTTTTGATCCTCTCATCATGAAAGTATTCGACGTTTTATGACATACACATTTTTCACGGGAATTCAGGGCACAAAAGAGACACATGGACTCCACTAACCTCCGAGGTTAGCACAGGTTTGGTAGGCTCTGCAGGGCCATCAAATGTCCACTTCGTGTTCGAATCTGACAGGAACTGCTGGAAAGCAGCTGGCCCCGAAAATCTTCGGCGAAAAGGTTCAGAGGTGAAACCCCAGTCGCCCCAAATGGTGAAGCGACTGAAGCCCTTCAAAATTCACAAAGCTTATCATCCTTATCAATTCTCATCAATTCATGTCATGAATATCATAGGTGTCCTTTTTGTATAAATAGACGGTGCCATTTACCATCATTCACCTTTTCTTGGTTTATATGGGATACACCCAACCATTTATCAACCAACCAGGGATAAAAGGACAGCCATGAATATGACATGAGGGTTTCCTATGGGTTTCCTAAGTCATAGGGGCTACCCCCCTTTCTTCGCCCCTCAAACCATCGCCTTTTCAAGGTGAGTTGCCAACTCTCTAGCCTCGGACATGGCAGCTTGGCATTCTGAACAGTGTGACTCGGTAATATATATATAATATATATATATATATATAATATAATATAATATAATATATATATATAATATATATATACTTATAACTTATATATAATTGTTTGAAAAAATGAGGGTAGATCATGGTATATATCTCCAAAAATCTCCAAAATAGCTATTTTTGAAGGGAAACGAGGTTCGGAGCCAGTGGATTTTGGGGGGTCCCTAAATTTTCAGACAAAACCATATTTTTTGAGACATTTTGAGACCCAGCAGAATCCACACTTTGTAGTCAGCATCACTGTCCATCCTGCAACGGTCCACTTTTGGCCGTAGAAAGTCAACCAACATTCACCAAAGCTTGGATGCCACTTGATCTTTGTTTTGCAAAAGGCACCCCAAAGCCATCACTTTCAAAGTCACTTTCCGCCACCAAAAAAATGGACAGATGTTGGATCCCATCATTTTCCCTAGATTTTTCCTATCATTTTACCCAAAATCGAGACCCAAAGATCTAGGGAAAACGAAACAATTTGGGTCTCCCGACGGCAGCGGCTGGATCGCAGGTGGTGCCTCCCTGTGGCGCTGACTCTTCGGCTTTGCGCACCTGAAAGGGGTGGTGGAGGGGATTCGTTTTTTGGTGTCTAAGATGAGTGACCCCAAGATTCCATCATAATTACTAAAAATTAGGGTTTCATACCAAAGCATCTAAATATATATATGTATGTATGTATATAGATCTGTAAATATTGGCTAAAACTATAGAACTTGTTGATCTATCTTTGTAAGGCTGTGTTTTTTTTGGGCCCTATTTTGAGAAACACCATACATGGCTATGGTATCCAGCAGAAATTGGATGGTTGATCAACGAAAAAAACTGGCAATGGTTACCCGAAATTGGGTACTGTACATGTTTGGTAGCAAACCGTCTGATTTTAGCAGGAAATCTTGAGCCGTACCTTCAGGAATATGGAGATTAGTTTGCAACCGCTACAACTGAGACAAGCAGAAGAAAAGCATAGCAAAACTCTAATGGGAAAACAGCCTGCCAAAATTGATGTACACCACGATACACCACGCCCAGACACACAAGAAGTACAGGACCAAGTTACCAACATTTACCAACCACCACAAACCAGTGGTTTTATATCCGGAAATCATCATAAATGACCAAACATGTAGGTGGTATCACCAGAAGAAATGATACAAATGTGGATAGAACCCATTTGATTCAAGGTTTTTTTTTGTCCAAAAAACTGGGCCCCCTGGCGAGAGCTTCCAGCACTTTCATCAGGGGTAGCACCGCCAGCTTACGGGAGTCGTTGAGATTGCACAACACCTGACCGTTGTTTGTTTGTTGAGCGCCAGGGGCAAGACAGAAATGAAGATAAATGAAGTGAACTTAAGCTAACATGAGCGGGAACACTTCAGAATGAGTCAGAGAGATTTGTCGGCTTTTGCGGAAAGCTGGGACATTTCTGTGGATTTCGGAGGTATATATCACATGTATTTGGATCCCATTTATATCATGTTCTATTCACATGCATCCACATGACCATGTAAAACTGTCAGAACACGACCTGAAGCATTCATCTGAGCTTCCTACTCGCACCAACCCGAGGGTATCGTGCGGGCAGATCCAAACCCCCACCAAATTTTCGGGGGATGGTTCTTCTTCAAACAGATTCTGACCTCAGCAAAACACAAATCTTAGCGATGCGCAGGAGATTTCTTTCTGTTTGATGTCAGAATCATCTGTGTTCCATCGAAGCGAAAACAGTTGCTGTTCAAAGCAGACATATTTTGGCGACATCTTGCCAGCCCAAGCTGGGCGGATGGCTCTGTGCACCCCGGAGAATTAACATGGAACTGCTGGCACTGCCAAAAACGGTCGGAATGGCAATTCTTCGGTTCTTTCTTCACTTTCCAGGGTGTATGTTCTTGGGGTTCCCTTATGCGGATGTTCCTCGGTCTCACAAAATGAGCTTGGGACAATAATCCACTGTCGCTCGGACCTTGGAATCAGCTTGCAGACACAATTAAAAACGATCAAATTCGTACATCCAAAAAAGTCCATGTGAATGATCACCTTGCACAATAGCATTCTATAGCATTCTCATGGATGTTCATATTTCAATATGTTTCATGTTTTTTAGGCAGAATCCCCAGCATTGTTTTGAGTGAAGCAAGGCCCACCCCACCAGCTGCCGCCAGGGAGCACATTCGTCACGCAGACCGGCCGCTCTGAGGCCACCCCAAAGTTCGGTCCACATGTTCACCCACCTCGAAGCCGGATCTGAAAAGTTGGGTCAGCCGGGTCTGAAAAACGCTTCTATGGCTATGTTTAAAGGGAAAAGGGTAAGATAAACATCAAACATACCCTCTGGTAATTTAACATAGCTATTGAAAACGGCCCATGTATACTTGATTTACCTATTAAAAATGGTGATTTTCCATAGCTATGTTAGTTTACCAGAGGGTAAACCATCCAGCTACTGGGGTATCCATGGGCATCCTACTTTCAGACAAAGCCGACAATCTTTATGGTCCAATATCCCGACTTATGCACACTTGTGGGGGTTGTGACCACGGTTATACCTACCCATTGAAAAAAAAAAAAACTCCACCACCACCTGGGATTAAACCGTGAAAAGTGTGGATTCAACCGTGACGAATGATAGTTGTACAGTATGATATGCGTAATCATTACAGTTTCAGAACTTATCCATCTCTAGCATTTTTTCTGTATTTGTCATTTTGTTTCATATTATTTCATATTTATTTTTTCAAAAATTAGTTTCCTTTTTGTTATTATCACCTTATAACACTTTTAGTCTTGTAAAAATTATGTTTTTTAGTCTTGTGATTTTATGAGTTGTTGATGATCAGACCGTTCACAGCTGTGCATCTTTGCTATCATGCAATCTCTGTCAGTTCAGTTGATGGGTTGGGCCCCTCGAAAAATAACATGCACCCCCACAAAATAAAATGCTGGGATCTGACCCCATTTTATTTCAGATTTGTTCGATGTTTTTTTTTTTAGGGGCCCAGCCCCCTCATTCTCTTGGGGTACACCATAGGAGGATACGAATGATGATTTCACCAATTCTAACCTGCAAAAAATGGGGATTGATGATGAAATTGTGGATATGTTCCCCGTTAAAAAATATGTGACCGTTTCGCCCTAAATCATTGGTATGTTTAGGTAGGAAGATGCATGGCCAATAGGGTAAGCGTCGGATATGAACAGTCCAAAAACGTTTGGGTCTATATATGTATACACATCTGTGTATAAATATATATATATATATGTGCATGTATGCATGCATGCATGCATGGATGGATGGATGGATGGATGGATGCATGTATGTATGTATGTATGTTATGTATGTTATGTATGTTATGTATGTTATATATGTTATGTATGTTATGTATGGTAATGTGGGCAGCTGGATCTTCACAATTCCACTGGTAAACATCTCCATTGCTGGGTAATGTCTCCAATTATATCCCCATGATTGTTGGCCTAAATACCCTCATTCTTGAAGGTTAATATACTGAGTATACATACATGCATACATACATACATCCATCCATCCATGCATACATACATACATAACATAACATAAACATAACATAGCATAACATAACATCACATAACATAACATAACACACATCACATACTAACCAACTAACTAACTAACTAACTAACTAACTAACTAACTAGTTAACTAACTAACTAACCTACTTACATCATACATACATACATTACACACATACACACATACATACATACGGACACACATACATACATACATACATAACATTACATTACATTACATTACATTACATTACATTACATACATACATACTTACAAACATACATGCATACATACATTACATTAGATTAGATTACATTACATTACATTACATTACATTACATACATACATACTGTACATACATACATACATACATACATACATACATACATACATGCATACATACATACATACATTACATTACATTACATTACATCACATAACATTACATAACATACATACATACATACATACATACATATACATACATATACATACATATACATGTAGTTTTCCCCCAAAAAATAAGAAAAAAATGTTATCTTAGTATGATCTTCCTTTTCTATCCTTTTGGGGTATGTATATTATATATATATATACATAATTACATGATCATACATGGCTACGAGTGAAAACCTGGCACCCTACCTCAAAATAGATGGTTAATGGATGTTTATTCCCCCAGGTATGGTTTTGACCCATCCCCACATATAGTCTGTATATTTCCTCCTACCCATCTGCAGTCAGGCCACTCACTGCAGTGCTCATAGTCTGCCAGAGCCTGAAGATACCGCAACGTCAGCCGTTTCTGGCCAGATCTTTCCATGGAGGGCATCATGTTCCATCTCAGTCTCATATCGTCGGAAAGCAGAACTTAAATAAATACGACATACATATACGTATAATATATATATAATATATATATATCATACGTATACATACAGTAAATATACACATCAACCCTTACAATTGTGAAATCGATTCCCACAGGTTTTGGGCCACAGGAAATGTCAAGGTTTTTTCAAAAATACCACGGGTTTCGTCCACTTTTTTTCCACCGGTCCGGTGTACAGTTCCCACTGAGTTCCAAGCTTTCTGTACAAGACAATGGGCCAGAGTTCTGGGGTATGTGTCCTCGTGCCTGCACGGTGCAAGTGTATGGAAGCGCATCACAAATGCCCAAAGGTCAAACAAAAGGGAAGAAATGATTTCGTTGTCCCAAGTCGGTTATAATATGTTGATGGAACCCAAATACTGATTATATATTACTTAATATTGATTATATATTATCTAATATTGATTATACATTATTTAATTATTAAGTACTATTGTGATGGAACCCAAGTCGGAACCTTTTGATGGTCTAACAGTTAATCAACTGGGACCTGTGATGTGTTAAAACGTCACCCTGCAACCCTGACTTTTGCCCGCCAAGGAGTTGTTTCGCTTTCAGGGGTGCATTGTTCATGAAGTTTAAATGATGTCAAATCTGCATAGTGGGCAAACGTGACGGCATCTAGCGAACATGTAAGCAAGTCTCTTTGAATTTTGCAGCGGCTAAAACAAATGTCATGGTCTAGCGATGTCGGACCGACCCGATTCTATGTTTTTATGCCAAAAACAAGAATAGCGCTATGGTTAATTGTTCCATGGGGCCGGGATTTCTGATATCTTACGCAAACCCCAAAAGAAACCCTGATACCGGTATGGTGACATGTCTGGGGCATCATCATAATCATCATCATCATCATCACCATCATCATCAGTCATAGTCATGTGAACCGTTGTCCAAACTAATTGCCTTCGTTTGGTTCCCGTTTGGGGGGGCCCTATGGCTATCCATAGTTTTGCAAAAAGAGGCAAGGAAGAGGAACGGAAGAGGAAAAGAAAAGGGAAAGGGAAAGGAAAGGAAAATTATTGGGAAGAGGAAAAGAAAAGGAAAAGGATTGGGAAGAGGAGAAGAAAAGGCAAGGAAATGAAGAGGAAAGGAAAGGAATGGAAAAAGAAAAGGAAAGGAAGGGAAGAGGAAATGAGGAGAAAAGGAAAGGAGTAAAGGCAGAGGAAGGGAAAAAGAGGGGGGAAAAAAAGAGGAAAGGAAAAAGGAAAGGATCTATTTGTGGTCTGGTCTGAGGCTACTTTTTGAACAAATGGGTATCGCTAAGGTATCGCTAGGGGTATCCCTAATTTAGCCTCTTGCATCTACGTAACTTTGTGCAAAACAACTTCTGATGTGTACATTATGCAGAATTATAGGCATCGCTTTTGGGGGGCCTGTCGCTACACAGTGCTTTGTGCATTTTCCACCAGAGAACTCTCCTTACATAAGTAGTATACCAGAGTTTTGACCGTACCTCATGTAGATGCTACCTTGCTGGTGCTGGGCGAACGTCCGCATAGGGGTGCGAGCATGTTAAAACGACCAAAACCCATAACTTGGATGGTGTCATGTTCTACAGTAACATCATAAATGCATATAAATGCCATTCTGCTGGTTTCATTCTGTTTCATTCATGTGTAACCCATTCTTGGGCCGGTCACCCATCCGTCCTGAGCTCGATGATGTTGTCAATAATGGATGTTGCGTCCTGCACGTGACATGTCCGGATGGATCCAATTCTCGATCAAGATCAGCTGGCGCTTTCAAGCCGCAAAGATATGGAAAAAAAAAACGTTGGAAGATGCTGGGATTATTCTCCCAAATACGCTTGATTTTTGTTTGAAAATGCAAAAAAACTGAAACCACCAACCAGCAAATGCATGCCAATACTGGATACCGGGCATTTGGCTAATTTCCCACCTTATCCATCCTTGTCCTAGCATGCCGCACCACTCCCAGCACTTCTGTCGATTGTCCTCGTAGCTGCAATCACGGAGAATCAGCTGAAGCCTGACTTGCCCAGCTGTCACTGTTCTCACTGGTCCAAACTTTTGGGAGAAATCTGAACACAAAGAATTGATTTTTAGTGCCAAATCGACTCACTTTCGGGGGGCTCTTGGAGTCATCCTAAACACAAGTGGGCAAGAACCACAATCAGACTGATGATGAAGTTTGGAGTTTCCATGTCCTACCCCGAAAACATATGGGTTTGTCTAAAAGAAAGTAGGTACCCCAAAAACTAATGCGTAATTGCTTCATCATCAGTTTCCCCCTTAAACTGGCCATAAATCGAAATATCTCCCATTTTCAGACACACCCATTACAAGTAGAACCTGCGCAAGGCGGGTGGCGGAAGTTTCCAGGTTTAAGAAGTGTGACGCAAGAGGATCCAAGGACAAGGTATAGGAGATGCAGTGGACCCTCACAACTTCTCATCTCCGTTCTGTGAATTCGTCGTCATTTTGCCTCACCCCTTTTCAATTGCGACCACCACTTCTCAACTCTTCTCAAGCCATCTTAGCTTTTCTCAATTTTCGCAACTCTTTCCAACAGCTCTCAAAGTTGTTCCATCTCCTCCCACAATAGAATTGCAACACACTACTGTAGAACACATCGCTTTGATGCAGCAGTTCCAATGCACATAGTATCTCAGGGCATGCAAAACACAATAGCACAGCATCCACAAAGAAGAGAAAAAGTCGCCTGGAACCTTCAGTTCCACTGCGCGCGCAAATCGAACAGGAATCGACGGCAAAGCGAGGATCGCCGCACCCGTCGCGCAAGCGAGCCTACTTTTCTCCGCAACGGAATCTCCGGTTACCCCAAAAAAACACAATGTTTCGTGCAAATCCTGACATTCAAATCGCATCCATGATGTAGCAGTTCCAATGCGATCTGCCAACAGTGACTTGCAAAAGACAATCAGAATCGCAAGACAACACTGCAGAACAAGTACCCTTCGAGAAGCGTTGACGCAGCCATTCCACTGGGATCTGCACAGACTGCACAAGAGTTGCGCAACACAATAGAATTGCAACACACTACTGTAGAACACATCGCTTTGATGCTGCAGTTCCAATGCACATAGTATCTCAGGGCATGCAAAACACAATAGCACAGCATCCACAAAGAAGAGAAAAAGTCACCTGGAACCTTCAGTTCCACTGCGCGCGCAAATCGAACAGGAATCGACGGCAAAGCGAGGATCGCCGCACCCGTCGCGCAAGCGAGCCTACTTTTCTCCGCAACAGAATCTCCGGTTACCCCAAAAAAACACAATGTTTCGTGCAAATCCTGACATTCAAATCGCATCCATGATGTAACAGTTCCAATGCCATCTGCCAAGAATGATTTGCAAAACACAATTAGAATCGCACGACACTACCGGAGAACAAGTACCCTTTGAGAAAGGTTCGTGCAGCCATGGCTCTGCAATCTGCACAGACTGAATTGCGAAACACAATTGCCCTACCTCTACTCTGCCCCTACTCTACCTCAACTCTACCACTACTCTACCTCTGCCTAAACCTCTACCTCTCCCCCCTGGGAACTCTTCTCTGCTCTACGCTGCTCTACTCTACTCTACTCTTCTCGACTCTTCTCGACTCTACTCCCCTGCCTCTACCTCTAACTCTACCTCTCCTCCCCTCTCCTCTACCCTACTCTCTACTCTATTCTTCTCTACTCTACTCAAGTCTATTCTACTCTACCTCTACTCTACCTCTACCTCTACTCTACCTCTACTCTACTCTACTCTTCTCTACTCTAGTCTATTCAATTCTACCTCTGCTCTACCTCTGCTCTACGTCTACGCAGGTGCCGATTGGACACAATGATCTTTGGGCCAGTGAGAATGTGACTTCATGATCTCTTAAGGCACGTGACAACTGGACACAATGATCTTTGGGCTAGTGGGAATGTGACTTTATGATCTCTTAAGGCACATGCCAACTGGACACAATGATCTCTGGGCTATTGGGAATGTGACTTCATGATCTCTTAAAGCACATGCCAACTGGACACAAGCGGGAATGTGACTTCATGATCTCTTAAGGCACATGCCAACTGGACACAATGATCTCTGGGCTAGTGGGAATGTGACTTCATGATCTCTTAAGGCACATGCCAACTGGACACATAGTTCCTGGGCTAGTGAGAATGTGACTTCATGGTCTCTTAAGGCACATGCCAACTGGACATAATGATCTTTGGGCCAGTGAGAATCAGTGAGAATGTGAAAGTCCGTAACTCGGAGTTTCGTCCGTGAAACCTCCTTTGGCTATCATTGTTCATTTGTCAAATCTCCCTATTTTATCCTACTGTGGATGGAAGAAATCCTGCACCACCTTGGACGGTTGAAACCCTAGAAGTAATGGGATCAACTGGTGCAGGATTTCTTTCATCCACTGTATGTTTGATTGTCAAATCCCCATGTTCGCAAAATGTTGATGGTAAAACCCAGCAATTTTGGGATAAAGCCAACATTCTGGGTAAATTATAACACCGTAATTCGCAAACCTGAATTAAGTCTATTTTGGGATAGTTCCCCCAATCCTAACCTTTCTTCCAGGTCGCATCCAGAACATGGTGTGGAACCCATGGATCTGCGCCTTGCCATCAAGCTGGATGGCCGAGCCCGGCAGTTCCCCATGGCTTTGGAGACGAAGACTGAAAGGCTCTGCTCCTGGCGGAGCTGAAAGGGGCGGGGCAAGGACAAAAAGATTCCGATTTTAAGGTAACAAACCTAATCGCTACCCCAGAGAAACTATGAAAATCGATGAGCTATGTGGCGGTTACTATAACTTCGGGTGATTTTGCTTGATATTGGTGAAGGTGAACGATTACTAAAAATTCGATGACTGAAGCTGAGTGAATTCCCAAATGTTTCAATGAAAGAGTTGTAACTTCAGGTTTAAGTTTTCTGAATCTGTTTGGAGGCTACTATGAATGTTCTAATTTCAGACGATCTACCACCATTGGCAGATTCAATCTGGAAAATGCTGATAAACTGTTGGATTCTGGTTGTCTCAAGATTGGGAATCCGAAAAACACCCTTTCTATGATCATTTCCCCATTCAACTAGCCATGAATCAGGGCAAATTTAACGAATGAGGTGGCACACCCAACACCATAAACGATCCCCCATGACTTACCGGAACTGGATAAATGGATGGTCTTTAGTGTCTTTAACCCTTTCTGCATGGGATAATTGGAAATTATTATATTTGGACTTGCGACATACAGGCTCACACTTTCAGTAGCGGAGAAAAAGTTGCTCCTTCTTGACAAACAAATAGGGGGACGCCTACCACAACAGTTGGAAGGATATTTTGCAACTCTGACGAATGGCCATGCAGGTTTCCGCTTGCGCGCCATGCCTTGAACTGCACATCGTCTTTTTTTGGCGCATGTGATCCCTCCCAAATAGTTCCGTCTAGGCATAGACTCCAAAACACAATTGCTTGCAAGTTTCATTGTGATACCTGATTCTGTACAAAGACTGAAGCCAATGATTGGCTGCTGGGAAAGACTGTAATCCCCTTCTGAGGCAGTTGGGGTTTCCTCGCTGACAAAAAAACAACTGGGTGTGCCAGAAAATGGATGAAAATGGGCTATACCCCCCTATGTAATGGTTGCTCAAGTATGTTTAAATAAGGGAACTGATGATTAACCAGCGGATTTTGGGATTACCATCTTTTGATGGGCAAACCCAGATGGACTGCAATTTTCTTTCGTCACTTCTTCGGCTCGCAGGCTGGGGCTGGGCGTACAACAGTTCTTCAAGCAGCTTGCCCATACGGTGGATGTCGCTGCTGCGGCAGCTTCCTGGAGCATGGGCCGTGACAGACACTGCTTGAACATAACCCTCAGCCATTTCAACCACTTTCAGTACATTGCTCATCTTCTCATCTTCGGTTCGTGGACATGCTGACATATGCAGGCAGGTAGTGACAAGAAATATCAGCATGGGGCATCCATGTCTTACAAGACATGGACACACGGTGTTGATATTTCTTGGCACTTCCTGCTTGTGTCAGGATCCTCTGCCAACCCCACTACCCAACACAGCCCATGGGGTCATCGTTTCACTCCACGAGCAGCAACATCGGCAGGAGAAGCTGTGACACCCAGCCGGGGCAATCTGGGTGTAGCGAATCACCTTGAGCAAAATTGAGCAAAGAAGCTGAAGGGTAATCTGCCTGGGGTCAGATTGCATGCTTCCCAGCAATCCCGGCCTGAACGAGAAGAAAATTGTTGCTATTTGAGCACTCTTCGCGGAATCAGGGCGTAAACATATACCTTGCATACCAATCGTGTGCGGGGTGTCCTGCTGTTTCGGTCTGTTTTTCTACAGGTAAGTTTAAGTCTGCATGCATTTCTCTTGATTGGGATGTTATGTGTGTATCTGCAAATTTTGAAAGACATATCAAAACTGACTTAATGATATATATATATATGTTTATAGTTTTCCCATGTTCAAGCAACATCAAGCGCAAGGTCGTTTGAGGCCCAGACTTACTGATGGAATACCGTACAAAAAATGACTCTCTTCAGTTAACCAGTTAGCAACAAAACCGATCTGTTTGATCAAAAAGAGTTCTCAGGAATTTGACAACCTACTTTTCTGCTCCTAATGATATAACATGCTGTGCTTCAATCATGAACGGACTACTCTAAAGTGGCTACCTCGAAACAGATATCACTCTTGAAACAGGAATTAATTTTCCATGTAAATATTGTCAAACACACATGTATTATGCAAATAATTCTAAATAATTCACGTATGATTATTATTATGATGGCTATCCATGATTGTTATTTATTATTTATCATTATATGTATATGTATATATATACACATGTGTATGTATATGTTTACAGTATGTGTGCCATCATATGTCGTGCAACTGCCAACTAGTACATGAATGATTCATGGGCATGAGGAAATCGTACCAATGCGCTTTTTTATCTATTTGGATACCCCCCGCTCGGACATCTCCTGTGTCAAGCGGCCTAACCTCGGACTTTCAGAAGCTGTTTGGACTCTTCAAGTTCAGATGATGTGCAAGTCATAAACCCAACGAGAAAATCCACTTGGATGGGGTGTCTCTTGCAGAACACTATTTGCAGCTGGTTTTTCACTATTGGGTCTACCATTTTAGTTTCCAGAGGAGGAAAACAGCAGGAATACCTTGCCTCACCTTGGACTAATGTTTGTCTACATCATCAACACAGCCAAATGTACCAACATCAACAAAACCGAAACCGAATGTACCAACATCAACACAGCCAAATGTATGACATTAGGTTTGAATCTAATGTTGTTAGAACAAAAATTGACCAATCATCTGGGAATGGTTTATACCACCTATATATAACAATTGTAATTTGGGGGTGTTTTACCCACATTATTTGAAATACATCTACTTCTCCATCAGCCCACTGAGTCTGCAGGCAATACCACCTTCTCCGCGAAAAACCTTCCGCGTCGCGGTTTTTATCGGCCCATCCCCTTGAAGGCGAAGTCATGATGTCAAGCCTACAATATTCAAGACGTTACCATATATGCAAAATATGCTGCCATATAGATGTACAATGATATATGATGATATATAATGATATATAATGAAATATAGTAATAATATACATATATATATATGTACAATGGTAATTAAAGAGTTGGCTGTAGATGGCTATATTTCTATAGATCCGCCGACCCCGGCCGACGGCAAGGGGGAGTGCGTCAGGGAAGAAGAGTTGCTGCTGCTACTACTACTACTACTACTATCACCACCACCACCACCACCACCACTACTACTACTCCTGCTGCTGCTACTACTACTACTACTATTATCACCACCACCACCACCACTACTACTACTCCTGCTGCTGCTACTACTACTACCACTACCACTACCACTACAACTACCACTACCACTACCACCACCACGGCCACCACCACCACGGCCACCACCACTACCACCACAACTAGCACCACAACTACCACCACCACCACCACCACCAGCCACAACCACAACCACAACCACAACCACAACCACAACGACCACGACCACGACCACGACCACGACCACGACCACGACCACGACCACGACCACGACCACGACCACGACCACGACCACTACCACTACCACTACCACTACCACTACCACCACCACCACCACTACTACTACTACTACTACTGCTACTACTACTACTACTCCTCCTCCTCCTACTACTACTACTACTACTATCACCACCACCACCACCACCACCACTACTACTACTACTCCTGCTCCTACTACTACTACTACTACTATCACCACCACCACCACCACTACTACTACTCCTGCTACTACTACTACTACTACTCCTCCTCCTGCTGCTGCTGCTGCTGCTGTTGCTGCTGCTGCTGCTACTACCAATACTACTTCTGCAAGAGCAGCCGCAGCAGCAGCAGTAGTAGCAGCAGCAGCAGAGCAATGTCTTTTTAAAAAAAGATTTCAGAAGCAACGTTACTTGATGTCGTTCGTCTTTCCGTGCCTTGGCATTTTGCTTGCGGGAGGTGGCAGCAGCAGCAGCAGAGCCTTGTCTTTATTCTATTTTCAAATAAGATTTCAGAAGTAACGTTCGGCCCCTTTTCCGTGCATTTTTGATGTCGTTCACCCTTCCGTGCCTTAGTGCTTCGCTGCCGGGAGGTGGCAGCAGCAGCAGCAGCAGCCACAGCAGCAGCAGCAGCAGCAGCAGCAGCACACCACTGCTCTTAGACTTGCTTTAAATGTACGAAGAGCCACTAAACCATGGTCTCCATTCTACTTCTTTCTTTAAACTTCCCCCCCTGCGTTCCACTAAACCATTTGTCTCCATTCTACTTCTTTATTTAAACTTCCCCCCCCTGCGTTCCACCAAACCATTGTCTCCATTCTACTTCTTTATTTAAACTTCCCCCCCCTGCGTTCCACTAAACCATGGTCTCCATTCTACTTCTTTATTTAAACTTCCCCCCCCCTGCGTTCCACTAAACGATTGTCTCCATTCTACTTCTTTATTTAAACTTCCCCCCCTGCGTTCCACTAAACCATTGTCTCCATTCTACTTCTTTATTTAAACTTCCCCCCCCTGCGTTCCACTAAACCATTGTCTCCATTCTACTTCTTTATTTAAACTTCCCCCCCTGCGTTCCACCAAACCATTGTCTCCATTCTACTTCTTTATTTAAACTTCCCCCCCCTGCGTTCCACTAACCATTGTCTCCATTCTACTTCTTTATTTAAACTTCCCCCTTCCTGCGTTCTACTAAACTATTATCTCCAGTCTACTTCTTTATTTAAACTTCCCCCCCTGCGTTCCACTAAACCATGTTGTCTCCATTCTACTTCTTTATTTAAACTTCCCCCCCCTGCGTTCCACCAAACC
>CAMXCT020000593.1:52827-63731 GCA_947184155.2 Cladocopium goreaui | reverse complement strand
CCTGCGTTCCACTAAACCATTGTCTCCTTTCTACTTCTTCATCTCTTGCCGCGGGCGTTCCACAAACCATTGTCTCCATTCTACTGCTTTATTTAAACTTCCCAAAACTTCCTTCCCCCCCCCCGCGTTCCACTAAACTATTGTCTCCTTTCTACTTCTTTATTTAAACTTTCTCCCCCCTGCGTTCCACTAAACCATTGTCTTCATTCTACTTCTTTATTTAAACTTCCCCCCCTGCGTTCCACCAAACCATTGTCTCCATTCTACTTCTTTATTCAAACTTCCCCCCCTGCGTTCCACTCAACCATTGTCTCCATACTACTTCTTTATTTAAACTTCCCCCCCGCGTCCCACCAAGCCATGGTCTCCATTCTACTTCTTTATCTAAACTTCCCCCCTGCGTTCCACCAAACCATTGTCTCCATTCTACTTCTTTATTTAAACTTCCCCCCCCTGCGTTCCACCAAACCATTGTCTCCATTCTACTTCTTTATTTAAACTTCCCCCCCCCTGCGTTCCACTAAACCAGTGTCTCCATTCTACTTCTTCATCTAAACTTTCCAGATAGATAGATAGATAGATAGAGAGAGAGAGATAGATAGATAGATAGATAGATAGATAGATAGATAGATAGATAGATAGATAGATAGATAGATAGATAGATAGATAGAAGAAAATAGATAGATAGATGATAGATAGATAGAAAGATAGATGGCTAGCTGGCGAGGTAGATAGATAGATACATAGATAGACAGATAGCTCACTAGCTAGCCAGGTAGATAGATAGATACATAGATAGAGAGATAACTTACATTAAAGACGTTTCCTGTTCGCGTGTAGTTGCGATCTTGGCCGCACAGATAGCCTGCTTCCACCAACTTCCACGCATGGTTGCAGATAGAAACGTCACATATACCACAAGTCTCCATTTTCATTGGTTTTTACAAGGAAAAGAGAGACATTGCCTATTCGCGTGTAGTTGCGATCTTCCGCGTGCACATGCGATTTTCTCCCCTAAGTCGTTCGCGTGTACATGCGATTTTTATTTCGCGTGTACATGCGAACCCCCGCAGCAGCCGCGGCAGCAGCAGCAGCAGCAGCAAATAGGATTTCAGAAGCAACGTCAAGCCCCTTTCCTGTGCATTTTTGATGTCGTTCGTCCTTCCGTGTCTTGGTGTTTTGCTGCCGGGAGGTGGCAGCAGGAGCTTTGTCTTTGCTTTGTAAGATTTCAGCAGCAACGTTAGGCCCCTTCCCCGTGCATTTTTGATGTTGTTCGTCCTTTGTCGCATTTTCTTGGATTTCAGAAGGGGCGTTAAAGGTTTTCAACCCGCAGCTGTTTCGCCCTCTGCTGCCATGGTGTTTTCCCGTTCGGGGGCTGCTTTTTTGGGCTTGGTGGCGCAAGTAAAAAAACGTGGTTTTTACGTTGTTTTTGGTTCCGCGGAGGGGTCCAGGAAGGAAACAATTGGCATCTTGGAGGCCTTTCAACAGAGATGGTCTCACATATCACCAACATAGCTTCAACATAGCCCATGGGGCCAACATAGGCCAACATAGTGCCAAGACAGGGCCAACATGCCTGCTAAACGTTGCATTAGAGATATTAGAGACACTTACCCTTTGGCAAGTGCCTGGATCCGGAATTCAACATTCCAGGGATTCTCACCTGCTGCACGAAGCAAAAATAGAAAAAGGCAAGCCCTGGCGCCCCCAGGTCGAGGATTTCCCCGTGGAATGGCCACTCGGGCCCCGACCTGGAGGGATGCCACCGCCACTGGGGGTGCCAACGCAGTTGCGTATGTCCCAAACTTCTCGTTGCGCGGCTGGCAACAAGGAGCAATGGAAAATCCTACGGCTCAGGATGAGGGCTGCGGTGGCGAAAATCCTTGGGGAAAACGCGCAAAGCCAAGGACAGCGCAGCCCAAAGCCCAAGATAGGGCTAACATAGGCCAATATAGGGCCAACATAGAGCCAACATAGGCCAACATAGGCCCAACATGGGCCCAAGATAGGCCCAAGCTAAGCCCGACCTGACCCAACATGGACCCAAGGGCGGCCCTTCAATCCGGGATGGTCTAAGATATCGCCAACATAGCCTCAACATGAGCGCAACATGCTCCCTACACTGACTTCAGGCCGTTTCTCTGCCGGCGCCCGGCTCAGGCGTAAGCCCTTAAATATAATTTACATAGCCAAAAATATTGTTCCTTTCAAGCCGGTTCCTTTCCGATTCGTTCGGCCTTTGCTCCAGCAAATGAAAATGAATGACATCTGCTTCAGTGATTCTCTGCCACGCTGCTGCCGGTTCCTGGCAGCTCAACGCACCCCTGAGGAACGAGGAACTGATCCAAAAACGTTGGGCCAAAAAAGAGCTCCTGAAAAGAACGGATAATGCATTCTAGATAAGATCATATTATATATTATTATATTATAATATATATATATATATACATGTTACATGACCCTTCGTACGTTTAACAACATCCGCAGAATACTTTGAATCCGCCAGCCCTCTCCTTGCCGCGCTCACTTGCAGCAGCAGCCCAAGCCTTGGCCCGATGGTCGAGGGCTATGAATCCTCCAACATGGAACTCTAAAATTGATGGTGAATATCTATTAATGATTATTAATGATGATTAATATCAAAATGAAGAAGAAGAAAAAGAAGAAGAAAAAACGAGTCATCGAGCCCAATTTTACCAAGGTTGCGTGAAGAAAAGTAGTAGACTAAGTAGACTGCGACTTGACCGTGACACTTGATCTGTTTTGATCTTTTTGAGACAACTGATTGCTACCCAGCCTGTACGGCGTCGAAAATTTCTTCTTCTTTTTCTACAGATAGATCCTGCCGGTCAGAATGGTTCAGTCGATTCCAACCAAACGGGGAGAGGAGTCGTCGGGTAACCCAAACTTGAATGATTAATATACACTATGTCACTATGTCTATATCATTCTATATCTATACTTGAAATGACAAGCAAATAACAAATCCAAAATGAGTTGGAAGTTGAAGTCCCTTGGAGCTCTCGAGTGACCTTCAACTGGTTTGACCTGCTATCATCTGCACGATCCTCCTTTTATGGCTTGGGACATGGCAATCAACCCGTGCTGATTGCATTCCCCAAATGCGTGAGATGGGGCACACCCCAAAAATCGGCCCCAAAATTGGTTCATTTTGGCCGCCAGCAACAGATTCTTCTGGACCTCGCTACTCAACAACGACATCAATGCATCGGCTGGAAGCTGACCCACAGCCTGCCAAAAGTGCGCTTCAAAGATCTTCCAGCCGTGCCATGGTTGGGACTTAATGATTATCTGATTGGCATTTTTGATTTATTGGGATTTCTTGGATTTATGATCTCATGGGCTTTCATAGTGATTTGGGGATTGGGGCTTTTTTGTTGATGTTCTACCCGGATCTTGATAAAGCCATAGATTCAACATGATGAATCCACACGCCAAGTCGCTATACTGGTTGTTTCTCTCTTATGTGTATATATAGCCTCGTCCCTGCTCTTGGAACCGCGCAAACCTGAATTAGGTTGGTAAAACTTGTCAATTCCATGACGAAATTTAGTCGCGGAATTGACAAGTTTCATCAGGGTCATCATCATCATCATCATCATCATCATACACATATGTAAGTTCAACTATATAAATATATATTGAAAATGATGAATATATATATATATAGATATCTGAAGAATTCTGTAAATATATTCAAATATATATATATATATATTGTCCCAGTCCTCGTGAGCGTAGCATCAACTGCTTCTGCAAGTTCACATGAACGTTAACATCCCAC
Organism: Cladocopium goreaui; assembly: GCA_947184155.2. NCBI lineage: Eukaryota > Dinophyceae > Suessiales > Symbiodiniaceae > Cladocopium > Cladocopium goreaui. The sequence continues at coordinate 59,926 of CAMXCT020000593.1, read as the reverse complement.
CCCATCCCCCCCCACCCCGCGTGTGCGTAGCATCAACTGCTTCTGCAAGTTCACATGAACGTTAATTCACATGAACGTTAACATCCCACGTTAATTCACATGAACGTTAACATCCCACCCCACCCCCCCACCCCATCGTATGTGGTTCCAGGAGCAGGGACGAGCCTATATGCCTCGTCATATATACATCTATATGAGCTATATTCATACATGTGTATATATAGAGAGAGAGACATATAGAGTATCATGTACATTTGACTATATGATACCATATGTATATACATATTGATAGATACATGATGCATGCGTACAGGCGTACATCATCATCATGTATGTAAAAGTCAATATCATCTAGAAGAAAACAAAAAATATGTATCATAAGCCTATATCATAACATATAATCGGGTTGGTGGTTTCAATCCCTCTGAAAAATATGAAAGTCAGTTGGGGTTACTATTCTGAATATATGGAAAAAATAAATAAATAATGTTCCAAACCACCAACCAGTAGTAATATATCAATAATTTATATATATATATATGATATACATCATAATCATCATCCAAATAAAAGGCAATATGTATATATACATATATATATATATATATATTGCAGCTGACAGGTGAATGGACGCCTCGGGAGATGCAGCCAATGCAGCTGCTCCAAAGGACTGCACCTTGATGGCTATCGCGGCTATAGCTATTTTTCTAAAACTCAAACTGGAAATGATACTCAACCCATCCAATTGAATCTACAGGAAGCAATGCTTTTTCTCATCAAATATATATATATAGAGGTTTCTGTAAATCTTCCCTCATTTGGTTTGTGGTTTAGATAGATACAGTATCTAAAACTCTTTGTTGGGAGCATCCAGGAAAGCTTCAAGCAAGCAAAATGGATGCTGCCGGTAAACTTGAGAGCTAACTGGGTCAACACCAAAAACACAACGAACAAAGTGCATCGTTCTGATTAAAATCCCATCCTCCCCCATCACAATTTCACAGCCCCGCTATGAGGAAAATCCTATGCTAGACCATGGTTTTTCATGGTTTTCATGGTTTTTCATGGTTTTTCATGGTTTTTCATGGTTTTTTATGGTTCTTGGGGCTATAAACTGTTTGGAAGATCTTGGAATCCCCAAGAATCGCCAGTGACTTCCTCAACGCCGGCCATCACTCACTGGGCCATCCACCCGTGCCCGCAGCGCTTCACTCCAGGGAATCCACCTCAAATGGCTCCATTTCTAGAGCCACCAAGCATCAAAAGTCAAAAAAAAACATCAAAAATGGGACAAGATGGAAAAATCATCAGTGATATATAATCCATAGGATTATCATGGATGGTTTTTATATGGAAAAAATTGATATCCTATTATCAATTTGATAGCAAATGATAGCATCCAGGAATAATTAGACCCTTGATCAACTGTTTGTGTCGTTCTAACCATAAGCCATGGGCGCTCTTTGTGTTCCCAACTTTGAGACAACCCCAGGCCCCAGGATGACACCGGGATGAGATGCGAGTTGCGAGTTTTGTCGCTGCTTCAACCCGTCAAAAATTATGTCACCTGTCACCGGAGAAAGACGGCGAAATCTGAACATGATATGTACCCTCTGGTTATGACTAACATAGCCATGGAAAATCACCATTTCTGATAGGTAAACCCAGGTAAACCATCTATAAATAAATGGGCCATCTATACCCTGGCTATGTTAAATAACCAGAGGGTACATACAACATGCGAGCTGTTTTACTCCCTCTGAAACAACCACAGGGGGGTTCAAATCCGATGTGTTCCCCGCACCAAGCTGTTGGTCTGTATACGGCGGCAGAAAACATTGTCAAGACCCCCAAAACATGTTTTTCCTATAAGTATAATAATGGTTTTGAAATGGTTTTGAATGGTTGTAAAATCCTTGGATATCTAATGTTGTTTTCACGAAAATGGGGTTGAATTCTGGACATCACCACTCTTTTTCAGGCCAATCGCCACATTTTGGGCTTCCGACTGGCCCGCCGCGGCAGCACAGAATAGGCCTCAGCATGGGCTCAGACATAATCGTTGAATTGGTTGAGGAAAATCATGAAAAATCTACATGAGCATTGTTCAAAACCCTGGGTTGTTCCATTATCCTGCTTGGCTAATAGAGATTCCGATGGCGATTTGGATTGATTTAGGAAAAAAGACATGTATTCGTGAGTATGACTCACTATGATCATCATCGGCCTTTGCAAGGTTTTGAACACCCTTCAATCAATCAAGAACAATCAAGTGGATAGAATAGAAGATCCATGGGGACATTACCCACAAAGAGGCAATATGAACTTAGAAAATCCTACATGTCTGGGTATGATACTGATGATCTACATAAATATTGACCCACGAGAATGGGAATCTGATGGGATATGAACCAAGAGTCGACTGGTTGGCTGAAACACCCATCCTGAAAATATGACATGCAAGTTGCTATGTATCATCTTGCCAGCTACAAGAAACTGCTACAACTGCATTCAATTGTTCTGGCACATCAGGATGCACCTTGTAGATCCTTGTAGTGCTTCAAGGGAAATTCCCATGATGTTCCCTGATTTTCCCAATGCAACCCCCTGAGGCAGCGACCGACAGCACCGGTCGCTGCTCTCGCTTCCAATGCTATCCAACGACGACACGTCAATTCGAGGTCCTCCAGGAATGAGTTCACGGTTGATTGTTTGCTTCTTGAACTTCGGGCGCCTTCAATCACCCAAATTTCTTCAATGAACAAAAAGTGAAGTCTAATATACTATGCTGAGGATTTTGAGATCTGCAAGTCTCGAACAAATCACTTCTCAAGCCATGCAAACACCAGACTGGCCCGCAGCATCCTCCACCATATACTTGCGAGCTGCGTCGAGTACGCCAAAGATGGTGTCCCAAGACAAAGTCACATCCATGTCCTTGGAAATTTCAGTGGAAACAATCTGGTACCCTCTGGTAAACTAACATAACTATGGAAAATCACCATTTTCAATGGGAAAATCCACTATAAATGGCCATTTTCAATAGCTATGTTAAATTACCAGAGGGTAATCAATCATGGCTGACTGGAATGATCTGGAATGATTGGGAAAACAAGCTGTGCCTATCGATTGTGTTTTTCCACTCTGTAGAGCCAGGAGGATTCTCCATTGCCAAGCTAGATTACCACAGGGCAATTGTCAAAAACTTGAGAACTGTGCTTGTTTCAAAGGAGTCCCACAACATCTGACAGCTAGTAGTAACCTAACTGGTATATGAAAAGGCAAGAAGCATCAACAAGGTGTTCAGCCATACTCAACGGATTCAGAGCCACAAATCTTTCGGATATGTGATTGAGGAACACATCGTTGTGCATTTGGGGCTCCGAAAAGTTGAGTTTCATCATGATGCATTCTTACGTGGGTGTTCTACCTCAACTTGATGTGAATAATCCATCCCCCCCTGTTCATAAGTCGCAAGAGAAACCCGAATTGAGTTCTGGATCTCATTCAATGGGTCCCATTCTTAACACGGGAGTGATCTCTGTTCCACCCTGGGCCTCCGACATAAACCCATCGGTGCATGATCCGAAAGGCTGCAGGCATGATGTCCTCTATCTTCACCTCAGGGTGGCTCTGAGCTTAACGTTTGGGCTTATGGGGAATATCATGAACAATAATGAACTAGTTAATGGCTTTATAAAGTAAAGCAACTTATAATCGGATGCCTCACCTTGTATGGGCTTAATTGATGCTTATTCAATGATATTCAATGGCAAATTTGTAAGCCATGATATGCCATATTTTTTCATGGCGGCTTCCAAGGTTGCAAAACACCTCAGAACCATGTTCCAATATGTCATATCCCCCCGACAGAGTGTACCACATCAATGGCACAACGACCATGGCCTTATATTAGGCTGTGCGTCAAAATTAAAAGCCAACATGGGTCGTGTTTTAGAATGTTTTAGTGTTCCGTTTAGTTTAGTCTTTACCCTCTAAGTTGTTCTGGGGTATCCGATTTTCACCCATCCCCTCATACCATGAGCCAATCACCCCCAGTTTTGAAAAATACACAAAACTTCAGAATTGGGATTCATGGATCGAAGTATCAATTGGTTTCTGGCTCAAAAATGTACTAAATGGACCCACAATATGTTACAATAATAACATTCTACAGTCTAAAAGAGTAGTATAAACCATCAAATTCTCATGGGTTTGCCGTTGCCCGGTTCTTCCAATAAAGTGACGCCAAGTGACCACCACTCGCGGTGTGGTTTCTTGCTGTTCCCGAAAACTGGTCTCAAAAAACATCTTCGAGAAAACCTCGGAGGCCCGTGCATAGATGGCCTCGCAGCAGCAGTGTGGGCCAGCGTGGGTCAAAACTGCTACTAAAACCCCTGGAAAAAAGTTTTTGGTGCGCCTTAAATCACTAGGAGTTATGGATGTTCATCCATAAATCCATGGTCCATGGTGTTTCATAGATTTTGATCCATTCCTATTTTGAAACCACCCACGAGTGTACGGGAAGTGGCCGTCTGCCAATGGGAAACACAGCCAGCCTTTAGCCCGAAAAAGCTTTCACCCTCTGGTCCAACTTGAAACTCCACATCCTCAGTTGCCACCAGAAGTGAGCAGCCGCTCACAAACCCTGACTGAAATCCCACAAATGCTGCTTGATCAACTGGAAATTCATGTTCAATCTCTTCTAAATAGATACAGCAAGATATGAAAGAATGGAAATGACAGCATAGGCGTTTTGGCTGAGGGAGAGGCAGAGTAAGTCGCAGAATTCTCGAGCATCACTTGCATTCGTTTGTTTTTTGCATCTGACCTCAGATTCCCCAAGAGACAGGATGACCTCCACTTCGAAGAACGACCATTTCTATCATCTTCCATGTGTCGCTTTGTGGGTGTTAAAACTTGGACAAAACCTGTCAAATTTATTGACTTTCTGGAAGATATCAGCTGAATGTCAAACTCGGTCGCAAATCGATCTGAGCGCCACACCTTTTCATATCGAAAAGTCGTCTGAAGCGCTATGAATTCAAATGACGTGAAAAATCTATGGCTCAGCCAAAATCTTACGTCAGCTCTTATCAGCTCTTAACTTGTTTGGTGAACATATCTGTCTTTGGATGTCTTGCTAGTGAAGGTTTGCTTGCAAAATGCTGGTGCCGTGGGCTACAAGGGCTTCTGGGAGAGGGCTGCTGAACTTTTGCAATCTTTTGGATCTGTTGTTCCACTCCATCCCTTGAGCAAATCCGGGAGGCAAACCAGTGGAGTTCTGCGAAACTCTGCCAGGACAAGTAAAAGCCCAACATCATTTTGGAGGGTCACTTTTGCCCAAAAACTTTAAGAACTATACTGTTCCTGTCAGCCAACTTCGATTCCGAAAAAGATTGAGCAAGTGTAGCTGTGTTTGTTTTGTATTCTCCTCCATCTCATTCCAATTTGGAGGTTTCCTAAAATGGTAAAACCCCCAGTTCTCATCCATTTTAGTGGGATTTTCCAGTATAAGCCATCCAGCTATTGGGAATCCCCCATGGAAACCACCATTTAAAGCCGAAGCCACTAAGCTCAACCACGGCCCAGCTGCGACGCCAATTTTTTTTCAGGCCTCCAGTAGCCTGGGCTTCGGGGAGTCTGGCTAGAAATTGAAGCGATGATACAATGAATTGAATTACAATTACATGTGTATATATAATGATAACACTAATAATAGTTATTATTATTATTATTTATTTATTATTAATTATTATTATTATTGTTGTTAGTGTATATATATATATAAATATACATCATCTGTACGGCCCTGTACGGGTAAAGTCTGTAGATTTTGGTTTGAACATGCTTGAAGTCACTTGCAAGGAGCTAGATCACGCTAGCTGCATTGATCCGGGACAAGGGCCACGATCCAACATGAAAAAAACGGCAGTTGACCCAGTTGGAACACCACAAAAATGATGATTCATGCACTTATGACAGGGCTTTGTTTCATGGTGAAAATCACCAGAAAAAAACATGTCCAATTAGACATTGGCCTTATGGGACAGGCTTTCATCCTCTTTCAAACCTGCTGGGGGATGCTGGGGTCTTCTCCCAAAATCCGCGTAGGTCAAACTGTCAAACCGGAGACGTTTTTTTATGTTGATCCATCGCCAAGGAACTTCTCATCAAACAAAACATGGAGAAAACACAAGCGTTGGAACACCAGGTGCTGAGCGATATTTTTTGAGTCGCATGCTTGTCCCAAAGCCCACAGCACTTCTAAGACTTACACATAGTTGGCCCGTTTGAAAGCATCGTCTACCACCTTGCCAAATAGAATCTGCATGATACAACCAAAACAAGTGTCGGACTCTAAACAAATGAATCGTTCCATGAGCAGCGGCCAAAATGGGACCTTAAGCATGTACAATGAGAACTCCACTACAAATGGTACTATCGGACAACTACCCCCAATGAACCAACCAATTTTTCAGCGCAGAATTCCTAGTGTTCATCCTATTTCTGCTGTACCCTGTTTTCCAGTAGAATGGCTGCGCTCTTCTGTTTTGCATCCGAATTTCTGAGAACTTTATCACCATTTCGATTCATCGGTTTATCATAGATTTAAGGATTAAGTTCCCTCTATCCTCATTCTGGTTGAATTAGATTAATTAACTAACCTGAAAATAACGGAAACAAAGCGATTTTGGGAATGATTTCTCCCAATCCAATTCCCATCATTCCAGTGACGTCACAGTACAAACCAGGCAGCTTTTCCATGGCTGGATAGCCCTTGGCCAAGTCTATCACTGTCTTGTCCTGGCACTGCTACTGGGATGTAGCGGCTGGTGTCCTTTTGTAGCCTCTGTGTGTGTGTATGATCTGTAAACATGTTGCATGCATGTATAATATATATATATATATATATATATGTACATTTATACGTATATACATATACACATATACATACATACATACATACATACATACATACATACATACATACATACATACATACATACATACATACATACATACATACATACATACATACATACCAACATACCTACATACCACATACCACATACATACATACATACATACATACATA
>CAMXCT020000593.1:0-50000 GCA_947184155.2 Cladocopium goreaui | reverse complement strand
TTGGGCGCATCCACCGGGCATCCGCGGTCGATCAGCACTTTCAATGCATCCAGATTGAAGCAAGGCGATTCCACCGCCTGTGTGGCTCGCGGGAATTCCCGAAAAACACAAGGGTTGGTTCATAAAAGCTATAGTTACCTTAAATATATCTGTATAGTTATCAGCTGACCCCACCGACGGCAAGGGGGAGCGCGTCAGAGAATACATTACAATATCTATCGTTATCTATGTAAATACATATGCATGTATATATTATACATACATGTATTAAATACATGTAGATATAGATAGATCTATGTACATTATGTACAGTCTGTCTAGTTATGTACATATCTATTAGATTATACCCCATACTGATTCGAAGGTTGTAAAGAAGCCCACTAAACCAGTTAGCATGAGGCCATTTAAGCATCAACCAACTTGGTTGTTTGACATAATTCAATTCATTTGTAGTCCAAGAACCTGATATCCGCAATAAACATGTTCCATGAAAACATACCATGTCTATCGTTCAACTATGACTTTCGGAAAAAAAAAAAACACATTCTTCCGTAGCCTCCAGACTTGTGAAGGTTCCTTACTGTAAAGTCAGGTCTTGCCATCCCATCAACCAAACTCCCATCTGCACCGTCAAGCCCTGCTGTAATGATGTGCAGTTCCTGAAGTCTCCGTGGAATTTTGGAAACCCACCCAACTATCATATGAAGGTAGATACTTCCCCCCCGGCATTCATTCTATCCTCTATGTAATATAAGTTATATTCCGTGGTCGGGGTATTAAAAACATTCAGCCAAATATATGCCCAGTAATTATATCCAGATTATATCACCATTTGTGTTGCTTACATGTTCTTTTGTTGGTTGAATCACCATTACCCACTCAAACGTAGCAATGGAACATCATCCATTTAGTTCGATGAGTTTCGCTAGAAACCTCCATGGCTAGTTCGGGGATTTCTCAGCTGCAGCAGCCATGTTTGATGACACCGGAGGGTAACCACCCTGCATCCCTGCCATCATCAGAGCAGTTCCCACGCGCTGCGCTTTGGCCGCCGGATCCGCTTTGGCATCCAGCAGTTTGCCCAGCATCGCCGCATCGCATCGGAAGGCAGCCGGAAACCTGAGAGAGGCCTGGATTTTTCGGGTGTCCAGGATTTGTTCATGGAGAAAATCCTGGAATTCCTTGGAAAAACCCAGGAATTGTCCTGAGTTTCCGGTTAACATTTACCCTTGAACCAATTCACTCAGGTTTATATCGTTTCTGGGAAAATGGATGAACATCTACAGGAGCCTATTGCTTTGACCATGAAATGTAGAGTTTCCAGTATTTTTTCACGCGAACCAGTTCTAGGATGTGTTCAGGATGCTGTCATCACTTGGATTGGAGATAGTTTTGGGATTCACCAACAAGAAGTATCAAAAGAATAATTAAGTGGAGATGTTTTTCCATGCAAAGCAAAAAAAAATATATATTGGTTTGGTCCAAAAAAACTGCTGCCAAAAAGATGGAACTGGTCCATCTTCTTAGGGATTTGTAAATGAATGTTTGGCAACTTCAAGCAGCAAAGTTTAACCAGGTAATTACCATCTGGTTATTTAATATAGCCATGGTATAGATGGCCCATTTATAGATGGTTTACCTATTTAAAATGGAGATTTTCCATGGCAAACTGTTAGTGATAACCAGATGGTATTCCCAAAAAACTATCACCCAGACGAATGACAGGACGGTCTTTCCTTTGCTGTCAGCAATGGACGCGTTTGCTCCAGCATTCCTTACGTCCGACGCGGGAGCTGCAGCTGGAACGAGTTTTTTGGGGGGCACAAAGACCTAATGCTCAATGCTCAAGACTAAATCTGTCCCAGATGTGCAGGTCGTTGCTTATGCCCAAAGTTGTACGGCAAGAGTCAGTAAGTAGTCTATATGTCAATTTATATCAAGTACACGGCCAGGCCTTCGTAGCCAAGCTACACAGCAAAAAAAAAAAATGTTTTTAGATGTTTTAGCGGGATGTGACGCTGTGACATAGTATATACTCCATTCACAGTTCAAAAGCTTAAAGCCTTCACCTCCCATTCACCCGCGTTTCTCCAGTTAACAGTGTAATCCATGCTTTTGGGGTCCTTTGGCCAATTGGCAGATCTGGGACTTTTCGTTGCCAGGGCTCAACAGCGTGTCTGCCAGTTCCATGTGTTTCTTCTCCACAGCCTCCATCAAAGCAGTCTTGCCAACCTGTGACCTTACCCGACCGCTGTTTGAAACTGGAGAGTTTGCTGCTTCAATGGATTGGTTAAAGGGAATATCTACAGGAAACATCAGGAAACCATGGTTTTTACAAACAAACAAACATAGAGGTGTTCTTACTGGTTTCTTGCGTTTCCATCATCCAACTCTGGGAGTGTTTTTTTGCCGGTCCCCCGGCTCAAAATATGAGTACATCAATAAGTACCAGTAGGATGGAACATAAAAATTGATTTTTTTAAAAAAAAAAAAGGTCAAACCGCCGACCAGTTTTAATTGGGTATGGGTCAGTTAAGTTGGGTACACTGAAAAAATTCTACAGTTGAAACCGAACATGAGCAAAATGCGGTATCCTGGGATTGATTTTTTGACCCATACCCAGGAAATGATGACTCTCTGAATTGTGCCCACCTGTTTGATGCTGAAGACTTCCAGCTGCTGGCCATCATAGTTTGATACGGAGTTTGTTGTTACCATTATTCCAATAATGTCATTGACATTCTGGAGATATTATCTCAAATATAGTCCAATTCAAATCTTCAAGCTTGTTTCAGCCTCTCCATGTGGGTTTGTCTGAAAATACCCCAAAAGCCCAGTGTGTTTATCATCGTGTGTCCCATATTTTCCTCATTAGGTGGCCCATCAGATGGGTATACCTTGCCAGCCTGGAAGTCACTGGAAGTCACTGGAAGTCCAGCAGTGTCTCAGCCCTGAGGCTGCGGCGTGGCATTGACGTTCACCTTCAAGTCCAAGAGCTTTTGTACCTCGGCACGGCTTAGATCCTCGGCGATACATCGTTGAATCGTTGATGTACTACTAACTGGAAGATACAACTGCTGATTTGGGTCACTTTATAGCAAATATCATTCCAAATGGCAAATACTAGTTCTAAAAATTATATATACGTATATATACATATATATATATATGCATATACCAGACAGTATATGCCATTTTCATCCATTTTCATTATACTTATCCAAATTATCCCAATTGTTCCACACCCCTAGCTGAGGACGGTCCATTTCTTCGACCAGGTCACTGCCTCCATGTTGTTTTTGCTGACGGCCTGTCTCTGCAGGGTTTTATGTGTTTTCTTTTGTCTAATATATTGACTCCAATTATTTAAGACTCTTTAAGACATCATCTAATCATCTACGTGTGTGACTTTATAATGGTCTTCCTATTCCCCCTGGGTGGGTGTTCTGGCGGGCTGACGATGCGAGGTGGAGCATCGAAATGATGGGTAGCTGCTGCCCGCCAAGGTTCATTCAGAAGTCCCAACAGAGTTCAATGGCTGGTTAGTACTATGCGCAACCCCCCCAAAAAGATAGATTTTAGCACATTCCCACCAAAATAGTTGCAAAATGTTGCAAATAGCTGTTCGATCTTCTTTGGTATGATTAGAGCTAATACTGATATCCCCAATCAACATGGCAAAACCATGCAAAACCAATCGATTTACAACTTAAAGTTCTGTATCTGAAGATAGGTTTTCCTCTTGTCCAGTGACCCTGTTGCTGAGACTCTGATTAACCTTTAACAAGGGTTTGCTTACTGGTGTTTAGTAGGGAAAGGGGGAATTATCTATAATAACTATGGATAATCATCACATTCCTTCATTCCCTACGTTTAGCACCAGTACGTTTGTTACAGTACCTCACGGAATCCTGGTTCCGCCTTCATCAAAGGCGTTTGGCCGATCTTGTTCGGGACATCGGGATCCACACCTGGGAGTCTACGACACAGCTGAGCCTGTCATCAGCAAAATGTTCTCTGAATTGATTGGGTTTGTCTGAAAATAAAATAGATTATAATATATATATACATATACATACATATATAATCATATATATACAGTATATATATAGGTATATATATATATATGTGTATGTATACCCCAAAATCCAGTGATCTATCATGATCTATCATGATCTATCACCATTGTCCTTCTTAAAATGGCCAAAACTAGGGATTTAATCCCCAATTTTCCTGCCATAGAAGATATCAGGAGATGGGTCGCCTTTCCAAACCCAACCAAGAGCCATGGTGATACTCAAGCTGACAAGGTGATACAATTATATAAATCCCTCCCATTAAAACAAAACTATCTATCTACATCTCAATATACATGTGTATATATATAATATATGTACTGTGATGTACTGTGTACATATTTACTGTACATACTAACAAGCGTTAGTATGTGTATTTACATACATAATCATACATTATGAACCCCAATGATTGACCCATTGAGATCTCTCTATCGTTGGATCCCAAGTTGATTTCCAACGAAAACGCCCTGGGGCTGTGGCGATCCGTCTCAGCCAATAGGATCTGGACCTAAGGGCAGCAACCCCAAAAAGATAGAGAAACTTAAAAACCTGGAAATTCTGCAGGAAAATATCATCTATACATATCTATATGATATACCATCCTGGAAACCCTTTTTAAATCTGTTTAAGGGCTTGGTATATCTTACATCAGATACCGGATACTTAAATATGGCCCCATGAAAAAAGGATGAACAAAACTTGGGAAAATGAGGAGAATCCACTTTACTTGTCGGATCATCAGCCAGTACCCTCTGGTAATGAAAAAAATATGGGAAATCACCATTTTTGAGGAGGTAAATTAGGTAAATCATCATCTCGATCTCATCTCTAAAAGGCCATGTTCATCCATTTTCCACAGATAACAGTATATCAAATCACTGCTGATGTGGAGGGTGACGGACTCCGACGAACCCAGCGGCAATGTCCAGATGGTTCTGCGAGATGGCCATCATGAGCACATTGTCCCCCTCCAAATCCGAAGCCATGAGGTCGGCCTTCTTCTCCATGAGGGCCTACGTGTGTTACGCGAGGCGCGCAACTAATTTTTTGGCAAAGAAACCAAAAACATCAGGAAACCATGCATTGATAAACAAGAGTCAAAATAAGGTAAGCTAGTGTGTCACAATTGGTTCGTCACTGCTACAACAAAAGCAAAATATTGATAACCAACATATTACATCCTAATGATTACATATGATTACCACCTCTAATTCGTGGTGAATCATAGCATGAGATAGCTTGAAAGCCGCCTGAACGATCTGTTGCTTCCCCAAGGCGGCTGCCAGCAACAGGGGCGTGGTCCCGGTCTCATCCGCCACGTTGGCATCGTCCCCAAAGTCTGTCTCCAGGAGTTCAAGGACTCCATCCTCGTGGGTGCGGATATCATAGATATCATTGGGAGATAGATCAGATCAGAGATCAGAGACCGGAGATCAGAAAACAGGGATCAGACCAGAGATGATCAGAGACCAGACATCAGGGACCAGAGATCAGAACAGAGAAGAGACCAGATCAGATCAGATCAGTAGGTAGATAGATAGATCGATAGATCGATCGATAGATAAGATAGATCCGATAAGATAAGATAAGATGAAATACGATAAGATGAAATACGATAAGATACTATAAGATAAGATACGATAAGATACAATAAAAAAGATAGATTAGATTAGATTAGATTAGATTAGATTAGATGAGATTAGATTAGATGAGATGAGATTAGATGAGATGAGATTAGATTAGATTAGATTAGATGGATAGATAGATAGATGGATAGACAGATAGATAGATGGATATTAGATTGGATTAGATTAGATTAGATTAGATTAGATGGATAGATAGATAGATGGATAGACAGATAGATAGATGGATAGATGGATCGATAGATAGATTAGATTAGATTGGATTAGATTAGATTAGATTAGATTATTTAGATAGGTAGATAGGTAGATAGGTAGATAGGTAGATAGATAGATCGATAGATCGATAGATCGATAGATCGATAGATAGATCGATAGATCGATAGATAGATCGATAGATAGATCGATAGATAGATAGGTAGATAGATAGGTAGATAGATAGGTAGATAGATAGGTAGATAGATAGGTAGATAGATAGGTAGATAGATAGGTAGATGGATAGGTAGATACATGGATAGATAGATATAGATAGATAGATAGATAGATATAGATAGATATAGATAGATATAGATAGATATACATAGATATACATAGATATACATAGATATACATAGATATACATATATATACATAGATATACATAGATATACATAGATATACATAGATATACAAGATATACATAAATATACATAAATATACATAAATATACATAAATATACATAGATCTACATAGATCTACATAGATCTACATAGATCGACATAGATCTGCATAGATCTACATAGATCTACATAGACCTACATAGACCTACATAGATCTGCATAGATCTGTATAGATCTACATAGATCTACATAGACATAGACCTACATAGATCTACATAGATTTGCATAGATCTGCATAGATTTACATTGATCTACATAGATCTACATAGAAAATTAGATGAATATAGATGTAAATAGATTTATCAAATCTTTCAACAGGGCATTCCACGGGGGGACACTCCAGTTGGATCTTCCCAGGCTTCTCCCAACCTGATCGCCAGCATCGATCTTTTCGAAGACTTTCTTTAATTTGCCTCGCAAACGACACTTCCATAGCGGTCTCCAAAAATTTTGGGGAACATGATCAAATATCATCCATCTACCCTGGCCTCAAAAGACCATCGTTATATAAAACTGACCTGACTTCTTTTGGCCGAAGGATTCTGGGCCCCTCCTCATTTTGATAAGCCCATTTCAACGTTGATTTGGGATAAATTTTGGCCAAGGACCACCATTGGGGTGGGTGGACGATCACGTTTTCCCCCGACTTGCTGTATAGTTTGGACAATTCTTTTGAAAATGCAAGGTTTCGACCATGGCATGCAGACAAACAAAGCGTTGTCAACTTACGAGATAAGATCAGTATTGCCGGGGGCTCGCTATAGATGCTTCTCAGAAATTTTCCCAGCCATGTTTCAAGTACAAAAGCTGCAACTTTCCCAGCCATGTTTGCAAGGCTGTTGGTAAAATCGGTGTTTTGATGGTGAAATCCACGATGTATTGATCTTGAAATCCCCAACTTTGTTGTTGGGGTTGGGTTAAATCATGTTATGTATATATATATATATCATATATATATATATGATATTATATGTATATACATGTGTATCTATATACATATATACATACATGTGTATATATATGTATCTTCCAATTTTTGATCTTTCTTGTGAACTCCCAGCTGCCCAAATAAATGCCCTCCAGTTTCCTGCTTGTCCATCCCCTGCACCAGCAGGTTGCAAGAAATCCATGGCTGTCAGGTGCAATGGTCACCCGGCAGGTGCTGCCATCAAAAGGTCACTGTGGCTGACTTTGCAACACTCAGGGTCCAAACAAATGAGGACTTCTCTCCTGCATTGAAGCAACAATTCTATTCTGGAGTCTGTTGGCAGTTTCATGGAGCCCTACCCTTCTTCCCTGTGGCAAAAGCTGCGGCCAAATCCTACCTCACAGTGTGGCCAGAAAGCAGGACACGGCTGGGCTGCCCCTGCCGCCTAACGAGAGAATTAGAAGAACTTGAGAAGTAGTTTTGTAGGAGTTCAGATACAAGAGATCATCTAGAAGCTAACTCCGGTGTAAGAACTCCTGTGTAACAACTGTACAACTACTCCTGTGTCACAACTCCTGTGTCACAACTCTGTCAAAGAACTCCTGTGTACCAAGTCCTATGTAACAACTCCTGTGTAAAAACTCGTGTAATAGCTCCTGTGTAAATGACATTGTGGGAGTCTTGCAGGAAATATGTAGTCGCTGAGCACCTGTAGATTATGTTAATGATGTAGATAGAGGTATGTCATGTAGACGAAGTTGATGTAGGTGATGTAGATGATGTATGTAATGTAGATGAAGTTCATTGAAGTTGATGTAGATTATGTAGATGATGAATGTGATCTAGATGAAGTTGATGTAGATGATGTAGGTGATGTAAAAAAATGTAGGAGATGCTGTGTAGATGAAGTGACAATTTCAATTTGGCAGCAGTTCTTTGGGAACAAAAAAAACTTCGCAGGAGCTTGCGGGAAAAACGAACAGCAAGACGTCACAACTTCAGCAGCTTCAGCCCTTTTCCGAGCAAACACTGGACGTTTGTTCAAGAGTCTGGGATTTCAACCATCCGGTTGGCTATTTTGGGCCTCTGGCGATTCCCCGGCCCGAAAATCTCATCCCCCAAAATCCATCCCTTCATGGCAAACCTCAGTTCCTAAGGGTAAATGGCTGAACTTTGGCTCGACATCAACCCATCAAAAATCCTTGGGAATTTGCCTGAATGATGGCTAAATAAACCAAGGTTTGAACTTTGCCATGGGGTGATTTTGTTTCAAGCCTCACTTCACCACAATCTTCACAATCTCCTCATCATCTTTGTACAGGACGGCGGTGGCTCCCTCATTCACGGTGGAATAGCCGATAAAGCGTGCCAGGGGAATCTCAATCTCGTTGTACCTGGTTGGAAGTTGGGGCCCCATTTGGGACCATCTTCCGATAGCTTTTCTGGCTGGTAGATTGAAATGGTTGAAACAAAATATGCAGGAAGTCATTGGGAAGCATCATTCATTCCAGTACAGCAAAGGATTAAACATAGAACCTGGTTGAAACTGTCTTAGCTGTGGAAACCACACAAAAGTCTTCGGACTTTGGGATTTGTTCATGTTTAGGGATGGAAAATGATGGAAAATGATGGAAAATGATGGAAAATGATGGAAAATGATGGAAAATGATGGAAAATGATGGAACATGATGGAACATGATGGAACATGATGGAACATGATGGAACATGATGGAACATGATGGAAAATGATGGAAAATGATGGAAAATGATGGATGGAACATGATGGAACATGATGGAAAATGATGGAAAATGAAAATGATGGAACATGATGGAAAATGATGGAACAAGATGGAACAAGATGGAACATGATGGAACATGATGGAACATGATGGAAAATGATGGAAAATGATGGAAAATGATGGAAAATGATGGAAAATGATGGAAAATGATGGAAAATGATGGAAAATGATGGAAAATGATGGAAAATGATGGAAAATGATGGAAAATGATGGAAAATGATGGAAATCTCAAATTTCAAACAACCAGCCACTCGTCATCTGCCAAGACCACAATCTTTTCTTCGGCTCCACTACCCTTCACGTACATCACCTTAAGGGAGGCGGCTGGGGAAAGATGCACAACAGCTCCCTTAGAATATCTATCACCTCAGTAGATCAACATCTATCAGATCTATCACCTTTTTAGATCTTTTTAGATCTTTTTAGATCTTTTTAGATCTTTTTAGATCTTTTTAGTAGGTCAAACATAGATAATTCATGATAATTCATGATAATTCATGATAATTCACTTGAATTACCCATCACCTTTTTAATATCTTCAGCCCAGATAAGTGTGTCCGGTTGATCTTTTTGTTTGCCCCTTTTTGGGATCCACCGGGATGGTCCGATCGGCCTGACATTCCTGCTTGTCGGGTTCCACCTTCACCAGTTTCACTCCAGAGCCAAACTTCTGCACGCGCTGCTTCCCAGTGTCCAACTCATCGTAGGTCACGTGGTATGCGGCCGCCCCACGGCCTTGCTTGTGGGCATACCATTCCTTCACTTGGCAGTATCTCTCATCATATCTTAGGATCATGCCCTTCCTGACCTTGGGACCGCAGGGGGGATTCAATGGGATTCATGCGTACCAATAGGTTGCCAAGGGAACACATCACGGAGTTAAACATAGGGGTACCGGTAACTGTGAAGCTAATGGCTTTGTCTGAAATTAAAGTACCCGAAAAACTCCAATGCTTTCGCATACTTGTCCCTATTAAAGTGGCTATTTGGGGGTATCGGGTATATCATATTTTCATACACACTGGTACATGGTGAGTTTTCATCATGACCATTGCGTACCTCAATGATTGTAAGCCACGGATATCCCAAGAATTTGGATGCAGAAAATGCACGGATCAACACCCACAACTACCAAACAAATCCAAAAATATATGGTTTCCAGGGCAATAACTAAAATCAAAATCTCTCACTGGGGATCACTGGGGTATACCTTCCAATTATGGCTACTCATCATTTTCCCCATTAAAGTATCCATAATTGGAAGGTATACCCCAGTTTTCAGACACACCCAAATCTTCAAGTACTGGCCAGCTACATCTGTAACAGCGACCTGTTCTTTGGTCGCAAAACGCCTTGACGCTAATTGTGCCACCCGGGGATTCGCAAAGACGCGCGCCACTGCCCACATCACGTCCCCCAACTCGGCAGGGGCCTGGTCTGGGGTCCTACGTCATGAGACTCCCTGGCCAAAATGGTCTGCGACAAGTTGCTGAGGTCGATCTCAGAGGTCGGAAATGTGATCGAGAACCATGATTGGTTGGATATATATGGCATATAAGGGGATATCTCGGATATCTCAGATATGGCCATCATTCATAGGGGTCTACGTTTATTGGGGTCCCAAAATAAAGCACCTCAAAATAGTTGAAAATGTAGGGCATACTTTTGCTACATATCTTTTGGATTCTTTTGGGGGGCCCCCATGACTATATCCTGAAAATTGCTGACAGGTCGTTTGAACCTCATGAGGCCTGCAAACTCCAGAGCCTCGCTGCACCAATTTGACCAATCTGACCATTGTCCTCCACAAGATTTTGACCCCTGACAATCTAACTAGGCAATGGAAGGTTCATGACACTATCAGCAAGTTATAGAAGATGGTCCTGTAGTTTTATGTACTTTTACCATTGAAATTGCATATTCCCAGCCAGCCAAGAAAACTACCTGGATGCCCCGTGAAGTCACCAAGTTGCTATCAAATTGCTGGACTAGAACTGGATCTAAAATGATCTTAACTGGATATCAGCCACTGATTGCGATACAGAAATGGAGATCATTTGGGGTTATCATCTGTTATAATGAAAAAACATACTTGATTAGGAACGACCGACTTCCGAAACCGGGCGCAGCTTTTCTCCGACTGTACCATGTCAATCCATACCCCGCATTGGGAGAAGCACTGCCAGCTCAACCTTGGGCGATCGAGCCAAAATCATCAACTTGAACCACCACTTGAAACCATTGTTTCTTGAGGTCCCAAAGCGCTGAAATGCCGACTTTTACAAACCTTACGCTACTTCATGCAAAAACGCAACCCTAACACTTTTTGCTATCATCAAATGTATGTATATACAGTGTATTATGTGTACATATATATATATATATTATATAATTATAAATATATTATATATTTTATATATATACTATAATATATTGATCAACCTCCATGATAGAAAAGCTGGAAACATGGAAACTATGGTGAAAACAACATCTATTCCGAAATTCCTGTTGTGCTGTTCTATCTTTCTGGGGGTAACTATGTGTGTATACATATATATGATCCCGTCTTCCGCCCGCGAGCCCCCCCCCTCCCCCCCGAATGGGATGGGTCCCCAGGTAGCACCCCCACTTCCCTTCTATTTGCAAGCTATTGGCAGCATTTCTGAGGTCCAGCCTCGTATTTGCTAGGTTTTTGCAGCGATTCTGACTACCAGCCTCCCATTTACTAGGTACATGCTACCCTTTAGACGACCTGCGTAGCACACATACTCCCTCAAAGTACCTACGTGCTATCTATAGTTATATATACATGTGCTATGTATCTACTTCCTATATATCTGTGTATGTATGTATGTATGTATGTATGTATGTATGTATGTATTATGTATGTATGTATGTATGTATGTATGTATGTATGTATGTATGTGTATGTATGTATGTATGTATGTATGTATGTATGTATGTATGTATGTATGTATGTATGTATGTATGTATGTATGTATGTATGTATGTATGTATGTATGTATGTATGTATGTATGTATGTATGTATGTATGTATGTATGTATGTATGTATGTATGTATGTATGTATGTATGTATGTATGTATGTATGTATGTATGTATGTATGTATGTATGTATGTATGTAATATGTATGTATGTATGTATGTATGTATGTATGTATGTATGTATGTATGTATATATTTATATATATATATATTAACATGTTATAGATACATACATATGTGTATGTATATATATATACATATTCATATTCGTATTTAAATAAATACATATATATATATATACATATGTACACACATATATACATATATTCACATATATATATATATGTATACATATACATATAAGCATATATATATATATAATTATATAATATTATATATATATATATACGCAGTACCACACCCCCACCGCACCACAAGGGGGACGGGGAACATAGCTCCTGTATATCCATACCCATCCCTACTACTAACTACTACTAACCACTACTAACTACTACTCACTACTACTAACCCCCCCCACCCCCCTACCCACCCACAGGGGGGCGGGGAACATAGCTCCTGTATATCCATACCCATTCCTACTACTCACTGCTACACCCCCTACCCACCCACAGAGGGGCGGGGAACATAGCTCCTGTATACCCATACCCATTGGGGGGGGAGGGGGGGGACCTGGGAGGCTGCATTATATATACGTATATATACATACACATAGATATTCCCTCTGGAAATTCGCCAAATGATACGCCCTGAGAGCCCGCACTTCACCATCCACACCAAAGACATCCTCGGGAAAAATGTCTTGCTCCACTTTGACCTGGCGGTGGCTTAAATATCAAATTTAATGGGATTATAATGGGATTCTGATTGGATTATCACTATGATATAATGTCAAGGTAGGATTAATTAACCCCTCCAGATTAATCAACCACCACTGCCCAAACTTTTTTTGTAATTTAAAAACAGGTGGTCCCCCCAGATTAATAAACACTTTGGCCTACCCCCGATTAAAAAAACACCAGTGCTGAAATCCGTTTTTGTTATCCAAAAGTTTCAAATGGTTTCCTTATGGTTTCCTTATGATATATATTTAAGTTGAAACCGTATGAACACCAGAACCCATCATTGTTGATCATTGAAAATTTGAAAAACAACTATTCCCCAAATGATCGATTTCTAATTAAATTCTTTATAAAAATCATCAGTTTGGATAGCTCCCAAAGGGTACCCCCCCCATGAGCCCATGTCCCCCATTAATGATAATCAGGGTTTGCCCCTGATTAATCAACCACCATGTCCCTAATGTTTTTTCTTTGGATTTGCCCATTCATTCCCAATGTCCCCCATAGCTTTCAGCCAATTGACGTAAGCCATATCCAAATTTTTATGGTTCAGAGGCCGTTTATTTAGGGGGGATACCAGGAAAGACCTTGCAAGGTATACCCTGACCTATAGGGGGGGTTATTAATCCGATGTTGGCATTAACTAGGAATATCATCTATAATGAGATTGTGATGGGATTATTACAATTCTTACTTGGATGATGGAAATTATCAACAATAAAGAACAATAATTATTAATACCCTCCGGTGATCAAACATGGCAATTGAACATCCACGAACTAAATGAAGGCTTAAATGGGAAAATCATCTATAAATGGTGAAATGTCCATTGCCATGTTTGAATACCGGATGGTATAGTGATATATGATTGTGATTCAATGATTCAAAATTATTTTATAATTATATATATATATGTATAAGTGTGTTTTGGGAAACTTGGGGGTCAGGGGTAAGGGAAGCTAGCTTGGCAGGGAGCTCGGCATGAAAACACAATGATGCTGATGCGGATGCTCGCAATACCTTGCTAAAGCAAGAGGGACTTCAGCTAGCTAGCAGAAGCTACCTTTCAATTAAGGTGACTGGTCGAAAGTGGACAGCGATTGCATGACCGTGACCTGCCCAGAGTAAGCAGTGATTTCCACCGTGGGTCATAATCCGTTGGGAACGAAACCAAGGACGGAAACCGTTAAAAAGTCACAAAGAAAATCTGCACAGATCCCTTCTCCGCACCTCATTCATGCCGCCCTCCCATTTCTCGGGCACTTTGAAACTCGGTGTGGACTGAAAAGCCTGTCCCAGGCTTGGCACATCTTGGCACAAAGGTCACAGTGGCGCTTGTTCGCCACCCATCTCTGCTGGAAGTAGTGATTTTTCAAAACGTTTGACACCACCCACCACTTGTGCGGTCTGATTCCACAAATTCAACCTGCGATCCTGGTGAACAAAATTGGAAGAGCAGTCCTCCCCAAAAAAACATCAAACGAAAACACAAACAGAATTGGATGAAGTGAAACTTTGCGGATTTTACCCACCAAACAGAATTGGATTCCACACATTCCCAGCTGGGGAGCGAGCAAAAGGGAAGACTTGATAACCCGATGGGCCGGGATATCCGTCTTCAGGCACCTCCGAGACACCGTGAATGCGAGAGGTGCATGGGCCAAACAGATGCATTTTTGCGGGCCTCTGAAAAGAACAGCACTGAAAGTTCATCGATTTCAGCACTGTATGTTGGTCAACGATATTGAGGGATCTCATTTTGACCTGTACAGCCAAATGACCCAAATGGCAAGTTCGCGCTTCCAAGAACAGTTTGAGAAACTTGTATGTTCTGGACTCTACCAACATCTACCAACTGGCAATTCCACATAGCTATTGAAAATCCCAATTTTTAGACATTTTAAGGAGATATCTCACATCCTCAAATTAGCGAAAGAATATCTTGTTAGTGTGTGAAGTTCTGCGGTGCCTGCAGAGGGCTTTCAGTCACATCTCTAAAATCAAGCCATCACAATTTGGGGGCATCCTGTGGCTTGAGTCAAGTACGATATAACTACATTATATATAGCAATATACTCATCCTGGAGTAAGGAGAATGTGGAAATTTTGATACAATATGAGTTGCCCCTGTATTTCACATATATATATATATATTATATATTCAGATGATGTACCTTCTGGCAATCAAACGTTCCAATGGAAAATCCCTGAAAATCCCTCATTTCGTTCGATGATTTTGCAGCTAGAAACTCCCAGCCGTTGAGCTGATTACCCAGCCGGGTCACCATGAAATATCCTACTTGTGGGTGCAGGTCCAGCTATAATTGAGTATATATACACTAGTATACGTATAATTACGTGTATATATATATATGTATGTATGTATGTATGTATATATATGTGTGTATTATCCTAAAAATATGTACATACAGTATTTATATTGTATATTAACCAGACTTGCAGGGGTTATACCCCAACTTACGGAGATTATACATCCCGCGGCCCGGTGCCGACCATCTTAGTCCATTGCTCACCAAGCTTTTTGCCCGGTTCTAGCTCCACCTGCTCTGTGCCGGAGAATGGAAAACAAATGCCGAGAATGATGATGAACATCTTGATAAACCAGGTGATAGATGTATACATTTACATATCGATTTTTGGACAAACCAAAATTTCGAAGTCCATGTTTCAATCTGTTGTTGGATTGCTATGGAAGATCAGCTAGGGAAAGTGACCTGCAAAAAGTGCTGACATGTCACATGTCACCTCCAAAAACCGGGATATACATAACATATATGTAATATTATGTAATTATATAGATAATTATACAACATGTAAACAACGACTCTTGGTGATCGGGAATTTTAGTATGTAGAATGCTGGTTGATTCGTGTCATATACGCAATCGACTGCGATGGCCAAACAAACCAAAACATGTTTCATCAAAACATTGTCTCTGCCAGTTCAATGTCTACACATCTGTTTTAAAGTCAAATCTAACAACCCAAGGCGAATGAGCAGGATTGAAAACATCAGCATCAACCCCTAAGAGTCTGTTTGAACAGGAAAGCAAGGAATCCAATACATCTAGATTTTGAATGATTTTGACTCCCAGAGAAGCCACGGATTTTCCGCCGGAAGTGGAAAGCTGTTTCTCGTCCCAAAAGCCGAAAGCAGATCCCAGAGATGGAACTGCTGAGTTTCGGCACCGTAGAAATGGCTCAACCTATGGATCTACTGGGTTTGGTTGGCCATTTCGCTTGTTACACGCACTTATTGTGGTGAAGCCACTCATACAGAGCCAAACCAGACCTCATCGGTGGCGACCAAGTGAAACCCCCGGTACGGTGGAGCCCCTCCACGCCTCAGAAAACGGCGCAACCGTTTCTGGAGGAAATCACCAGAGAATGAGGAAAAAAACAGCTGGTTGCTGGTTTAAAGTTTCAACCTCCTTGAAAAAAATAAATGTCCATGGAGATTATCATCATGGAATGGAGATAATGGAGAATAAAACGATACAGTATCTTAAAATATGTTAAACATGTTCAAACCACCAAGCAGACTAACTTTGAGGAGAGGTGTTTTTTGGTACCACCTCTCCGGTGCACTTGCACAGATACGTGCTAATCTGTAAAATGTTCACAAATGCTGCCTACATGATATTCACTTGAACGGAAAAAACAATTTTATCTTTTGGAACAAATTTTCGTATCACATGTAATTGAAGTGAATGAAACCATAGCGCCAACACATTTTTTTCACGCATGCAAACGCGAGACGCGTGAGAAGAGTTGATCTATTGTCTAATTCCGAAGAGTTGGACATACAAAGAACTATCACCTGTGTTACGTGGTGTTTTTCTGTTGTCTTGGTATATGATATAGTATTATAGTATCAAACCCTTATAAATGACCATAGGTGCCCATCGGTGACCATCGGTGACCCAGAAC
This sequence comes from Cladocopium goreaui, assembly GCA_947184155.2. NCBI lineage: Eukaryota > Dinophyceae > Suessiales > Symbiodiniaceae > Cladocopium > Cladocopium goreaui. The sequence goes on along the minus strand of CAMXCT020000593.1, from coordinate 33,079 downwards.
CATTGGTTTCCCAAGCGATGTCCTACGAGACACGTACGGATTTGTCAGAAAACTTTAAAGGGAAATCCAGGTGTTTGATCCGAACATTTTCCCTGCTAAAATTGTTTGGTTCGGGATTAATAAATCCAGAGTTTTCAGACAACTCATACCAACTTTGCTAGAAATCGTTTCTTGGAAATCCTCAAACAGTGTCACCAGCACAGCTGGTCCAATCTCCCAGCATTTGAGCAGACCACCCCTGGTATACGTGACGTCTCACCTAGCAGGAATGGAACGACTGGAGGTGGTACAGCATATTTTTGAGAAATTGGTTTGAGGGTCCCCAATTTTGGACATATTCAGACGGATCTAGGCTACATTGGAATCACCATCGACATTGAACACAAACACTAACAAAGATTACCCTCTGGTAATTTAACATAGCTATGGAAAATCACCATTTTCAATGGGTAAATCCACTATTTCTATGGCCATTTTCAATAGCTAAAAAAATATCATTCAGTATCATTTCTCACCAGACTGGTTCTCAAATCTTCTCCAACCAGTGGTTTGGTTTTGGAATCGTCAAATTTGTAGAGCTGACGCATGTTTTTCAGCAACCCCAACGAAGAGATCGTTTTGATTTTGTTGAAGTGAGGCATCCCGTGGTAGGCACATCCCATGTCAAATCATTTCAAATCCATGTAAGTGGTGTTTTGAAGATGTCGCTTCATAATATGTAGGTTTTTTCAAATAATTATATAACCTTTAAATTTAGATTTACATTTATATTTACATGTATGTTCATATTAATATTTCTATTTAAATTAAAGTTTACAGGCAAATATATATTATATATAGTTATAATATGTTATAATATATATATATACACCCTCAGGACGCTTGGTCGCGGTCGCTTGAAAACGCTGTCTCTTTCTGTTTCTGATGAGGGCTGGGGAGGAGGGCTTCGGGGGGGTGGTGGGCTACAACGTTCCGATATTCTACGTTTTCAGGTTGGGGGTTCTACGTTTTGAAGGTGGGGTTGCTGCGTTTTCAGGGTGGGGTTACTACATTTGCGGTTTTCTGATGCTACGTGGATGCTATGTTTTCAGGGTGGAAGGAGGTGTTGTAACCACGATACGTCCCCACCGCTCTCCACTGCTCAAGGCAATTTTCAATGTTCTCTATGCACACGCAAACCAAAGCTGCAAATGTACAGGTGCTGGCAGCAGCGCTGCACAGAAAACCTGGACTCGAAACAGTCCTGGAAGCACTGTTCCAAAGGCACTCTGCAAACGAGCCCTGCAGATTGCTAGGAAACAAAGAAGCTTCAGTGGCTGCAATGAAGACAAGAAACTGCATTCCAGGCTACGGCGAACCAGGCGTCCTGCGCGTATGTGTATATACTATATTATATTATATTATATTATGTTATGCTATGTTATATTATATTGCATTACATGATATTATATTATATCATACTATAATATATATATATATGTATTGTATTGTATTGTATTGTATTGTATTGTATTGTATATCATATTATATTATATTATATTATATTATATCAGATTAGATTATATTGAATTATAGTATGTTATGTTATGTTGTTATGTTATGTTATGTTATATTGTCATATATGATGTTTTATATGTATAATATATATATATATATGTGCGTGTGTGTGTATATATTAAAGTGTATACAGGAATTCCCATTTGTTCCCGCTTAAACCATCGCATTTCCGGGGTCACACTCGTCATTTTTCACGACATCGCCGACCAAAGGCCGCTCCGCCTTGATGGAATTCATCACCACTGCAGTCAAATCAGAGCTGGCATCGAGCTTGGCAGATGCAATCCTCAGTCTGAAGAGGTTGGATCATTAACAATGGTGATAATGGGTACTATGGTTACAATGGCTATAATGTTTATAATAGTTATAAGTTATAAAGTTATAATGGTTTTAATTATAATGCTTATAACGGTTATAATGTTTATTGACAATTATAATTACTGGATCTTATATAATAATGGATCTTATACAATGGATATTACATGATGGATATTTTTCTCAATATGAATTGATGACTGTAATCCCATCTCCCAAACACCAGGCTCAATGTGGGTATAACGATGGGGAGGGGGATAGGATGGATAGGATGAAGGATTTTCTTGTCAGTGCGCCAGCGAAGAATGGGAAACTCAGGTGGGCTCATCGCCCAAGAACTGTTTCCTTTGGCTGGTTGTCAACAATGTGTACCCTCTGGTAATTTAACATAACTATTGAAAATTACCATTTTCAATGGGTAAATCCACTATTAATGGTCATTTTCAATAGCTACGTTAAATTACCAGAGGGTAAATTGTGTAAATCTCCATACGCACAGACCTGGTCATGGATATCCGAACTCAGATCAACTGACCCCGGTTGGGTAATTGGGGGGGAATTGTGCCCTGAAAACGTGATTTCGTCTGCAATGAAACTTTGGAACCCTCCCCAAATCGTCACCATTAATCCAAGGTAGGCATTTTTCGTATTAAACATGCTGGTAAGGTCTCATCGCACCGCATAACTTCTATCTATTGATGATTAATAGGTCCAAGTTTTGTTATTCCTAATCATTATCATCAATTATCTATAATATATAACTGTGGTGATAATAGATATCATATGATTGGATTAATATCTATCATCAATAATCTATAATCATCAATTATCTATAATCAGTAATAACTATAACCATCTATAATCACTAATATGATAATGATTATTTATAGATTACTAATATTGATGGTTACTATAATAATTACTATAGGTGATATCTAGTAATCACCCATATATAACCATCAATATATTTGGTGATAATATATTACTAATCAATATATATATATATACTAATCTTAATAAATATAGATTACTATTATATTATCTATCACTAATAAGCCATCTATATTTGGTGATAGAAATCACTAAGGCCTCCACGAGGTCATCTCATCCAAGACCTGGAAATTTCTGTGGGACCGGTGGGACCCGATCTGAAAAGCACAAAGTTCTTGGCTTTGAAACATAGGGATACATTAATAATATATACATTATAGTAATCCATGACTAGATCATCTATATATATACATATATATGTAGAGTAATAAAAAACGAATTAACATCTTGATACATATTGATCTATTATAGAAATTTGATGATGCGGAACTGTTTAGAAGCACCGGCCTGACAGTCTAGACAATCGCAAGAAGTAGACGATAAACTGCGGGAAAAATATTGTCCACAACACAACAGTCTACAGTGCCCAATGCGCGCCAGAAATCTCCAAAAGAGATGAAAATTGATCGTTAAACTCCCCAAATTTCACATGGACCCGGTACTTTTTTGTGCCATATCAAAGTTCAATGTGCAGAAAACAATCTTCAAAACCCAACGTCTGGGGGTTGCTCAATGAGGATAAGTGACCCCAGCCACGAGAAGACACGTAGCCAAAACTGGCATTCTATCTATTGCCCCAAATAATGCCTTGCTACGTTTGATAGAAACAATATGCCCCAATGTTTTTCCAATGATAGAATGATAGAATGATTATGGAAAAACATTGAAAGTCCATTGATACCCTATCTAAAAGTAACTACGGCCCGTTACAATAGAATTGCAAACCAAATTGGGGACTATTGGTACCCATCATAATCCCATTTATCTTGGCAAACGCCCCATTTCGCATCACAAAACCATTATATACAATCATAAACCCAGTCATGACTAATCATCATTGCAATTACCCCATGATCATTACCATCATAGTGATATCCATCATTACCTCCCGGAACCACTACCAATATCCCATATAATATATATATATATAATATATATATATATATATCCATCCTGAAAGCCATTGTAACAGTATATATATATATCATATGTATACATATATATATATGTATCACGCCTATTCTACAATGTCTGCAACTGCAAAAAAAAAAAGAAAAAAGAAAACAGTGTCGCAATAACCTTATATGTTTAAAACATGATGCAGTATATCCCATGTATAATATATATATATACATACAGTATTTATACCCCATATAAGTATGTATATACGTTATATATACATAGTATGTATTTATTTTGCTCCGCCTTTTTGAGATATCTCGCGACGAGCATGCAAATACATACTCTACATATGTATATATATATATACATATGTCTATGTGTATATATATATATGTATATATATGAGGGTATACATAAAGATAGTGGACATCCTACAATGTAGGTGTATCTATACAATATATACCATATATGTCCTCTATATGTTTCCTCCCTGCACACCTCGCCGCCACAGGCGATCTTCGTCTTGGCCACAGGCAAATCCAGCAGCGCTGCGGCGCGTTTCGCCAGCTCCGCCACGGCGCTGGAGCCCTGGAAACAAATGTGAAAATTACCCTCTGGTAAACTAACATAACTATAGAAAATCACCATTTTTTGTGGGTAAATCCACTATCCATTTTCAATAGCTATGTTAAATTACCAGAGGGTATGAAATTGTGAAAATATGTATGTAATGAAATATATGAGCATTATTACTATGTAATGTATATTTATATTGATGAAATATATGAGCATTTATATTAATTATGTATGTAATGTACTACAATAATCCACATAAAGCACCTTGGAAAGGTGAAATCCGTATTGAAATGCAATACAACATATCTATATAGACATGTGTGTGGTGGCGTGTCTGTGTGTGTGTGACATGTGTATATGTATATGTATATACGAGTACATATATACACAAAAATATTTCAGATGACATTGAAATATGAAGTGTTTCTTCTTGAAATGATGCCATTGATTGCCAGTGTATGGTTTTCTTTCCAACGGGATAATGTCTAATTTTATATATGATGGTGTGAGATAATGGATGGTGTATGACGAATGACCTGATGCTTATGGTGACACCCAAAAGTTGGTCGATTCACGGCGGCATCTCCATTCACGTGGCGCCTCAACGTTCAAGGTGGTTTCTCCTCCGTTGAGCGACTTGACCTCGGGGTCTCAGTCACCTCTACAAAGATGTTGGGATGATCATGTAATTAAGCAAGTGTAGTTGGAATGATACTCTGTTGATATATACATAGAATTATACGCATACAGATTGATAGCATACATAGATATAATTATATATATAATTATATATATATAATTATATATATACAGTATACATACATACAATCGTGCAACGAAGAACACTACAACAGATTGTGATGGTATAGCTGCTTTTTTAATGACCGATCATAGTTGGGCTTCGAGGACCAACAAAAATAGGAATAGAACTACTGTGGCAAGACTAAAGAGACCTTGATGAAAAAATCACCACGAATTTGGATGAAGCAAAAAAAACTGGTCATGGACATACCATGTTTGGCCAATCAGCATAAGTGTACTTCAAAGCCCACTTCAAAGCCCAAGTTAGGGGTAAGCAGTTCGCTATTTGTTGACCAGCACCTGGTTCATCACCGAGTTGCTGTGAGTTCCGTCAACCTAAGTGCGGCCATGGACTGCGGCTGGGGGTGGAAAATCCAAAGGACAGACAAGGATAGAGACCGCGACTGCGAATCTGGATACAACAGCCCCCAAAAGAGATAGAAAATCAAAATCCTCCTGAAATAGAATGTGATAAAGTTGTACATGTCTATCTTTTTGGGGTTGCAATGGGTTGCAATATCTTCCTCTTATATATATATATACAATTCGATACATATATGTATATATATATATATACCAACCATGCTTTTACGATGATGGAAATGTGCTGAGGTCGTGTGATGTCGTTGAGGTCGCTACTCGGCCGGTTGCTCTGTTGCTTTGCCATTCGATACTTGAGACTTCTTCACTGTGTCCTGGGGCAAATCGATGGCGCTGGCAGACTGCTGGCAGTGGGGGAAGCCAGAAATCCATAAAAAAATGTTGATGGATTGGCTGATGGCTGGAGGAACTGAGACACTATTGACACTATCACATGATTCTACGATAGATCTCTCATCTCCAGAAGATCATCATCTGATCTGCAGAGTCCTGCAGGATCTGGGCAAACCAACTGGAGAAATCCTCCTCCTTCAGTCCAGCTTCCTTTCCTCCAAACACAAGAATTTTCAGCCGTGTGTCCTCTGTTTTCTGGTGTAAATGTGATTAAATTTGGGGATGCAGCCTCCAAAAGCAGAGATGACCACCATGAAAATCACGAGTCCACAACTTGTGCGACTTCAAATTCTCCCCGAATTTCCCTTGCCCCAACAAGAGTAGACCACTTTCGAGATATTTGTGTACCTACCATTACCTACCTACATCTGTACCTTCTGCGAAGCCTCCGGAGTAGGGCTTCATGGACTCTTCGATGTCCTGACACTGGGAAACCAGCAGTAGGGCTCTCCAGCCTGTTTCTGTGACTTGGTCAGATCGGAGCTGATTGGGACCCTTGGCTTACCACTAGAGGACACATTGGTTCAATCTTCATTTGCGGGTTAGGATTCCCAGGTTTTCCCATGAAATGTAGGGTTAAAAACTAAAAAACATACAGTAAATCAATCCATATCATCAAATGTTGATTGAACTCCCATTGCTCAAATTCCCCCACTTTCCATCATGCCGGAGCCTTATCTGTGAGATCAATGCCCAGGCCTGCGAGCGATCTAAATCCGCTCAGACTGCTTACCCCAAACTGTGGCTTCGTAACTCCCACGATGGAGTTGGAGTGGTCCTTGATTTTGGCCACACAGATCTTTGGATCTTGTTGTTAGGGCCAGCCCATGTAGTTGCCAATCAGGGGCCCAAACAATTCAATGGCTTCCCACTAAGATCATATAGTCAGATGGCAGATTTGGAGTCTATCGGCGTCCGAGAATACCACCTAGAGATACCTAAAGTATCTTAAAGATTCTTAAAGTATGGGTTTGTGACTTTGTGAAAATAGGGTTACCGGGTAACCCAAATCCACTGATTTAGTGTCCTCTTCTACCCCATGACTTTCCACCGGTTAAAAAGGCAGCCGAGCAGTAATCCATGTGCAGCCGAGCCTGAATGCAAGTCCTGGCACAAAGTCACAATCTCCTCCGACCTCGACATGGCTTGGGGTGGCCACCATCCACCTGGACAGATCAGCGGTTTCACCCGAGCTTTCGACTCCAAGAAAGCGTCCTTGTTGCTGTCGTACTTGCGAAAGTACTTCCTGATGTGGTGGGATATCTTGGGATATTTTGGGATCAATGATGATCACTGATGATCACTGGAATTTCAAACAACACAGCGGCGTCAGCGCCATTCCACCTATAAACTATCCCATTTGAGACCCCAAATAGAACAAATCAAAGTGCTAACAGTTAACCCGTGGTTTCTGGGGACGGTAGTTGTTCGGGGGCAGGGAAGGGATGACAAAGACATCAAAAACACCAAGCCTGAATGGTATGTGTCCGGCCGATACCAGTATTTGCAGCTGCTGAGTATTGCACTTGCACATGTCTGACAGAAGCTTGTCAGAGTTTAGAAGTGCTGCAGCATACCTGAACTGGTCGGTGGTTTCTTGCCCAGTACACTGGTGCATATTCCATTGGCGCTGTGGGTGACATGGTGTACATTCACAAATATGAACAAGCACTTATTCAACGCCAAGCAGCTCGGCAGTAATGGGTTGCGGCCTGGGTGTCATGTTTGTCGTTTTTGGAAGGTCTGCAAAAGACTCTTCCATCCCTTGACATTGACCTGGGATCTTTCTGGGGGACGAAACCCCAAGTGATGCATCCTGAGTCATCCTGAGGAAGCGGCCCCTTACTTCCAGCTTTCACGGGTTTTTCCTGCATGAATGCCAATCCTACTCAGCCACAACCATGCCACAATTCCGAATTGACAAGTCCCCTAATCTTAGTAGGGCAATAGTAAACAATCCCCCAATTTAGCATAAATGGGTGGTATAAACCATCAAAAACATGGATGGTTTACTGTTGTTTTGCTAATATTAGTTCGGTTTGTTCCATTTCTGACTGCCCTGTTTGCCGTCATCAAAGTGCCGAGCAAACACTCTGGGCCTCGACTGGCTTTGTCACAGGTTTCCCGTCCTGATCCACACCTCTGCAGAGTTGCAGAACAAATGCTGGAAGGATGTGGAAGTTTGGGATTGCTGAAACAAATATACCCTGAACGTATATATATATATATACATATATACATATTTTATGTTTGGGATTGCTGAAAAGTATGTGGGATTGCTGAAAAGTCAAAACTTTCAGAAGTAATCTGGTACACCCAAAATCCCACAGACCTTCAAAAATTGGGATTGCTTATACAATCTTCTGGCAGGGGATAGATTTTGGCGGGGTTAACCATATCACGAGAGATTGTGTGATTCTGTTCAAACATGCCATTCCAAAAAAATGGACAATGCGTTGCAACTCATTCCTGGTTGGTGGTTTCAACCCCCCTGAAAAATATTAGTCAGATTGGATCATCATCCCAACTATTGGGGAAAATAAAAAAATGTTCCAAACCACCAACCAGATTCTAATTATTTGGGATCCATTCAAACACTCAAATTGCTCCCCTTGACACAGTTTGTTTTTCTCCAGGAGATTCTGTAACTTGGTTACCCCCAACTGAAAAACCGATTCTCATCATTTGCCCAAAACGGCCCATAGGTGTTTATATACCCTCTGGTAATTTAACGTAGCTATTGAAAATGGCCATTTATAGTGGATTTTCCCATTAAAAATGGTGTTTTTCAATAGCTATGTTAAATTACCAGAGGGTAATTCATATATGGAGGTTTCATAAGTCATGGGGGTACTCCAATTCATCCAGTCGTCATGATTCGACCATGGCTATTCGTATTGAAACAACCATGGGGACGACTGGGGATCCAGCACTTTCGGAAACTTCGAAAAAAAATGGTGATGTTCCCTTATAATTATATGTTTATCTAACATGTGTTTTGGGGATTTGTATGGGATTTATCATCATATGGTAGTGTGTCAAAACCTTGTACCCCTGTAGTTCACATCAAAATAGCTGGTAGTTCTGGATGTTCATCCCCCTAAAAATGGTATTAATAGGTATTGACCCATACCCATATCATTGTTTTTTGTTCGTGTTTTTCCCCTATGAAAATGGCCTCAATTTCCTTGGCTTTCAGACCTAAGCGTTCCTGCTGTTCGGGCGTATAGACCTCAGCCAATGGCGATTTTTTGGTCACATGGTATACATGGGATATATATATATATATGCTAAATAACATTAATGTATATATGTATCCCATTTAGTATATATATATATATATTAATACACCAAGTATATAACATGTTCTATATCTAAGATGTATTAATATGTATTAATATTATATAATATATACGTGGTCATGCTGATTCATAGAACATATGATAACATGATGTATTTAAAAATAGTGAGATCCTGGGAATACAATTGAATATATACACACGAATCAAACATCAACTAGATATATCTAGTATTCTCATCCATCGCACAATGGGAATCCTGTAATGAGTGTATGGTTCCTGTCAACACAATTTGGGGGTAACCACAAGGCAACTCGCTACTACTTGTTTTCCTCAGTTGGGACAAACGCATCAGCCTCGAGCCAGGCGGTGCAGTTGATTGGTGCTAGCTCAAGTGTGGTCCGTTCAAAGTTCCCTATCAATAAATTGATGACCATCCCCCAACATGAAAAGTTACTCATGTTTTGACCATGGCATATAGGGCTTTGACTTGAATATCTTAAAATAGGGTACCTAGAAATCTGATGATTAACTTGCCATTTTGGGGCTATACCCCTATTTGCAGACAGACCCATGTAGGATTGCATGTCAACAATCGTATTATGCTGATCGTTATGTGTTGCTACAACGAGATTGTCCCAGTTGTGAAACCTGTTTCCCTTCAAGGGCCGGCACGGCCCACTGGGCGCCCCGCTAAGGCTTTCCAGCCGCCCATGTCTTTGGTACCCGCAGGCCTCTCCATTTCGCCTCTGGTCCAGGCAGGGCCGGCCAGCCCTATTCTTCCAGGATTTCCAGGTCTTCCAGCCTCAGTTGGACCCTATGGCCCTATGGGTTTCTTGCCTGGTGGACCCAGTTTCAAGATTTTCCCCCAGAAGTGTTTGAAGTGTTGCTTTCCTACAGCACTTCTAACCCCTCCGCCATGGGAGCTAGGGAAGCCACTGGCGCAGCGGGCATCGGCCTGGAATGTTGGGGAGAAACTCCTGAGGCTCCACCTTTGGGGTGATCATCATTTCCCCAAAAATGCTGGGCCTCAAAATCTGAAGCAAAACTCCGGAACTTTCTGAGTCAGACTCCATGGTATGGCATCATGGGATCAGAAAATGCCAGGATGGACTATATAAAATATAGACTTAAATAGTATCTGAAAGCACCCGAAAACCAACGTAACTGGGGCGGAGGGCGCTGGACTGCTGGCTTTGGCTGCCACAGGCACTTCCTTGCCAAGATTTTGGGATGCCGATAATCATGTGGCAAGGTCAATGCCATAAACCTACCATTGGGGGATGCTATTTGCCATCCAGTTATGGCATATGGTAATATTATAGGGATTGTTTCTTGTTGGCTTTACCACATTGACAGTTTTGTTGGCTGCAATCAGCTATCCCCTAGATGTCCCATCAAAAATCCAAATATATCCAAATTAAATTAAATAATTATATATTATATACTTAAATCATAAATATATGTGAAAATGTGTGGTTTCCGGTCTTAAGTATTGCGAGGTAAACCCGATTCAGCCAACTATAGGGGGTGCCCCTGTATGAGATCCGCAGAGTCCGAAGGAACCGAGTTCAATCCTGGGAATGGGTCAAGAATCCGACCGCAAAGGGCCCACAAAATCGGTGATGTTTGGTATTAAACCATATTGAACAATTCATTTTGGGAGTTGAATGATTTGACTTCTCCTGCTACTCTTTTTTTAGGGGGTATTAAACCATCCGCAATAATCTTGACACCCATGTGGACCTGAATGACGAGCTGACGACATGTGTCGTGGACTGTGCCTCCGCTGTCTTTGCCGCTGGGTTTCCATTTGCATCCACGCCTGTGCAGTGGTGCACCAAACTGGACTTGCAGTGACTTAAACTCTAATCATTGCTGGTCCCACATTTATATACCAGTTATTGCTAGTTGAACTGGTTAAACCCTTCTTTCAAGTCAAAAAAACTGTCTGCGCCTAGCCGTTCTTGCTGCTCTGGCGTGTACACCTCAGCACCAGGAACCACTGTGGTTCCCTTTCAAGCCCGCAGTATGCTGAACCCAGTGTCATGGGTCAGGGTCAAAATCATGGTAGCCCGATATAGGAACTGTGCAGGATCTCCACTGACTGGGGTGTTTGGTTTTGACTCAGACCCATATCGGGGGTGTCTGAAACTTGGGTACCTCATTCCATCCGCTCGTCTTTCCCAAAAAATCATCCCCTCCTGGGCGTCGCACGAGGGTTTTGTAGGTCCCCATGTCTTGGGTGCCCGCAGGCCTCTCCATTTCACCTCTGGTCCATGCTGGACCCACCAAACCTATCCTGCTTGCAGCAGGCACTGGCCTCGGAAGGGATGAGAGTTTCCCCAAAAATGGTGGCTCCGGATCCAAATCATTGGGGGAACCCCCAAATAAAGAGTCATAATAATAATAAAAAAACACCACGAAGTCTGATTCCTGGGGTCCTAGATTCTGACCCCACCAAAGTTCTTGGCTCCAAAAAGTCGCATCTGATCTTCGGGAGTTTTCATTTGCGGTGGTGAGGACTTGAAAAAACAATCATGTAATCGTTAGTTCCAATCCTAAAACGATCTAATTTTTGGTGATGGCACCCCCATTTTAGGACACCTCCAAATATAACCTGAAGCAAAATGGTAAACTGAGGTATGATTTACTCCTTAATCTGGTAATCAAACATGGGACTGTAAAATTTCCCAGACACATGCGTCTTGTTTCTTTATTTTTCCACCAGGGGGACGGGCAAAGTGAAACCCCAATTAACTACATAAAAGTACATGTGTCAAAATAAACAAATTATGAACCATTGACATTTTATGGCTCTGTCTGAAAAGAGTACCCATTTTTTGTTTTTTTCCATGTTCAATGGCCGTTTTGGTAGACTGGTAGATCCACCACTTTTGGACAAACCCAAAATATACCCCTGTGATTGTTGATCAATACCTCCATGACTGATGGTGTCAATTAATGTCCCCTTTGTTCATTGCTGAATCCCCATGTTTGATCGGTAATCTAAATCTCAACATGGGCACGGCCATTAATATCATCAAATTGCTGGTTTTTTCCCATGTTTTCCCTGATTAATATGGTCAAGTCCCCAAATTGGATGGAAAAATTACCGTCAAGCGTAAACCCTACTTGGATTTGCCTAAGGGGCACAAAAAAAAGAAAAAAAATAGTCAGTCCCTATAATTAGATTCCCCAAATGGATCCAAATGGTGGATGTCCCATTAGAAAAATAAACAAATCCTCTTCTACAAGGTTACAAGGACCAGCTCTTCCAGCTCGCGAACCTCGCTGGCGCAGTGCTGCTGGCCGCACTGACCTGACTTTGCTGATCTTTTTTTTAAGAATGGCTTGGTTTAGAGGACATTTTTAACCGGAAATTCTGTTTTTTAATCACTTTTGACTTTTGACAATCAAATATAGGGGGTCCTGGAAATTCTGCCACCAATTCTGGGATTTTAACATAAAACGCACCAGAACACCCTCAGATGCTTTTTCTTTTGTACTATTGTTTATACGATTGTTGGTTTCGCCGAAAAAAGTGAGCAACAAAGGACCCAAAGGATCCGCAACGTCTGTGTTAACTTCGGTATGCAACATCCAATATGCAAATGTTGCATGATCTTTGAGCACGAACCCATCTTTGAAATATACACATAGCATACGTGTATATATCTAGGTAGCTAGGTAGCTAGGTAGCTAGGTATGTAGGTACGTACGTACGTACGTGTGTGTGTGTGCGCATGTGTGTATGTATGTATACATACATATATATATATACATTGAGGGTTCAAGCAGCTGTAGACCCAAATCTCCCCCGCAGGCGGTTTCACAAACCTAACCCAAGCCATGCCTTTCTCTACCCCATGCAGGCTGTTACTCCAAATGATAACACGGGCCGGTAAGCTGCACCAAATGCTGATTCTCGCGAATCCATGGTTCGTCATCATCCCAGTCAGTTGATTCATCTATGGTGATCACAATGGGGACCCTGAATAAATAAACCTGATATGAGAATATGTTCGTCTGTGCCTGGCCTAAGCGATGAAAGTCTGGGTTTGCCTGAAATAAGGCCCGCTGAGATAGCACAAAGGACATAGAATTGCAATTGTCGAACAGGATAAAGCCGTGAGAATCGCTGTCGTAATGTTGTAACTCAGCGGCCGTGGCACCCTGGACAGTTTGAATGAAAGGAGGCTTCTGGATATACGTAGGCAAAACGAAATGGAGGCATTTTGCCAAGGTGCTTTTGCCAGCGCGCGAAGGCGCCCGAAGCACAAGAAATTTGTACCGAGAATCTAAAATGGAATACTGTTTGGCCCAGTCTTCGACTCGGGCAACCACTTCTGGCAAAAATGGCTTTTGCAATGGCTGGAGCTGAGCCACCACTTCGGCCTGCTCACGTCGGAGGCGACTTTCGCACTCCTGCTGCATGACTGCTTCCACAGCGCGTTTGCGGGTGATATAGCCCAAGCGCACCTGCAACCTGCTGCACACGGTGTTGACACTTTTATAGTGATAATTCTGAGACATTGGCCCTCTTTCTGAAAATGCATCTATAGAATCAGAGACCCCAAGGTATTTTCAAGTTGACAATCTCTTTAGAATCGCTGCCCCCAAGTCACTCTCGTAGAGCCGTTTTTGGTTGGGGGGGTTAGTTGGCCTTCTATAAAATCAGGCTCCCCAAGTGTCATTCATTGACAGCTGACCTGAATGCTCCAGTTGCTCTTGCCTACCTTACCTTATGCATTCCCAATTTTATAGAGCTCAAAGGCGCCAAGTGTTCACTGTCAACCTCTTCGATTATATACAAGGATGATCAATGATGATGAACGAATTGTTGTGGGAAATTTGTTCTGCCAATACTTCTCTATAGAATTGAAGAACATGACATACACCCAAAGAGAACAGATCCAACTATAGAATCGCAGTGGCTAAGGCTTTCTGCTGACTAGGACTCAGTGCTGTATTCAACATGAAATCTCTATAGAATCAGAGGCCCCAAGGTCCTCTATACAATTGGAAGCGTTGACACTGGGTAGGTACCCCTAAACAAAGCAGGGGGTTAAAACGCACCATTTTCCAGGACCCAACGTTCTTGATTCTGTAGAGGAAATTCCAAGGGGGATATTTGAAGGTATCTGAAGATGTGTTACGGCCAAATTATTGCTTATGTTCGGACACTTTATCAGACTCGAAGCAGCACTTTTATAAACAACATAGGTGTTTGTGACGTTCCCTATTCTATGAAATGGACCTGCTATGAAGTGGTCACACTGAAATTCACATTGGGTTTATGTTATGTTCCATTTCATACAAATCTTTTCGGAGTTGGTCAATATTCTGGTACCCGAAAACTGCCCGCACGCCACCCTTTCGCGAACCGTTCGCGCCCCAGCAGAATCGGGACAAGGAATTCTGATCATGTTTTCGTGCGCATATGTGTTTATACATAGTGGTATGCAGACCTCGTTGAATTTTAAGGTTTCTCCATCCCACTTTATTACTTGTATATTATGGTACCCATATTCCAGACCACATAAAATATGATAAAGAAACATTTATAGTATGGGTTTAATCATTTCATCCGGACATGGGTTCTTCCCTTCCATATAGAGCTTCAATCAAGGGGATCGATAAACAGCTATTGACAAGTCAACTGCAATGACACCGCCTAAAGTGAGTCTTTGGCATCCGCACCCCTGGGTCCATGTATATATATATAAACAGATATATATATATATATATATCCATAGATAGATATAGATAGATATAGAAAGACATATATTTGTATAGATCTGTCTCGAAGAGATATATATATATGTGTGTGTGTGCGTGTGTATCTAAATCTCTCGAAAAATGTCTCTATATATCTACATATGCTGATCGCCATGCCGCCATGGAGCGTCCAATAAATGTGGACCCTGATGTATCTCCGGAATGAAAACAATGCTGCTTAACCCAGGCACGCGTACTGCAGGTACTGCTGATGAGAAAGCTTGTGCCCACTCCACAGCGCATCCAGCCATCTGCCCTGCACTGTGTAGTCCTTGAACGCCTCGTAGGAGCTGGTGGCAACGAAATGGGTTCCTACCTGCACAGATCGCCCGGGTGAATTCCACCCAGCACTCAAGGCATGTCAGCCGAGGAAATGATCTGGTGGTGGGTCCAGACAATTAGATTAGATGTGATGCTGGCGACGAAACAATCTACATATGCCGCTTGCTGTCAATTCCTGTCTCTGCAAACGGCCATTTATCGCGAAGCAAAAAGTTTCTTTCGCGCATCCTTCGCGAACTGCATGTGTATCTTTCGCGCAACCCATGTTGAGCAATAACTCCGCTTATGAAGATTCAATCGGCACAGGCCAAATCACACCAAATTAGCACGGAAAAGTGCTTCATAGCCTTGCAAACATTGTGCTAGCATCACGGATCCCCTTCGCGAACAGGTTCTTGCTGCTGAGGAACTTTTTTTAGCAAGGCTTACTGGGCCACGCCCTTCAAAATGCCCTTTAACTTTACCTAGTCTTTTGCAGCACTTGCGTGCAACTGTCGTGCAAAGACTTGTCTCCGCAGACCACAGCCAGGAGCACGGGGGGGCGGCAAAGGCAAAGCAAACACCAGGTGCCTTGGTGTTTGGCTCTTGCAAAGTGTCCCTGTTCGAAGCTTGGCTGCTGCATTTCGCCGGTGGTTCTTGAGACTTCAGGAAAGCAACGTTAGGCAGGACCAGCGGCAGGTGCAAGGATGTGCTTGGCCACCATGGTATTTGGCTCTGGCGAAGCAGTGACAGCGGAAGATGGCTGCTACCTATGAAGGGAAAAGCCAATGTGCGGTCCCAGGGTCTTCCTGCCGGACCCCCGACAGCAGGGAGGCGGTGGTATAGCCCTTAACAAGCGGTTGGTTAACGTAGACAATGAGGATATGCATTTGCACCGTTCGCGACATTTCGACGAAGCAAAGGCAGTTTCTTGTTCGCAAAACAAACTTTCGCGGGGTCCCAGCACAAATGAAAAACGTGTTTGCAATTGAACTAGTTTATACGGGGACCTTCAGGATGGATTCACACATATATATGTTTATATGCAGAGATATATTTCGATATATCGATAGTGATAAATCTTGAATCAATGCGTACAAAGAAGAAGGATTGGCTATGCAAGACCAACCACGTAGATAGCGGTCCAATGAGTTCAGTTCATCCAAATCAGGCTCGTGGGTGCCCAGACCAAGGTGGCCTACAAAATGTTTGACTGCAAACACGATCTGCTTCAAAGCTGCCAGGTCTACTGATGATCAACTAGAAGCTACGTCATGCTGCTGCCACACTGATGGATTAGTGAACAAAGGTGGCCTACATGAACTGCAACTTTCAAACAGGAGATAGAATGTCGTTACAAGGTAACCCAACGGGATGCACCTTTGCAGCCCAAACGAAAAAAATGTCCTTGGTCTGCCGCATCTCGCCGCGTGCGCCCCGTGCCCGGACATGGGGGGAAGATTGGGGCCTGAATGCCCTTGAAACGGAGCGCCGTGCCATGATTTGCCAGTGCGACGGGGCGGGCGAATTCCAGGAGCAATGAATTCATGTAGACGGCCAGCATCTCTCCGAACGCAATTGATTCCATCGTGGCACTCCATTTTGCCGACCCACTCACACGTTTGACAAGTCCAAGTAAGGAAAACTCATCGAAATCGCCAGCTGCAGCTGCCGGGAATTGTAGGTTACCAACACTTGCTCGTGCTCGAAGACGAAAAGGGGGGCATCACCTGTGCAACAAAATGTGCAACAATGAAGTGGCTGCGACCTAGGACTCATGACTATACTCCTTCTAGTTCAGTCTCTCCCATCTGCATGCAAGGCTGAGGCTTGCCTACTGTCACTGATGCATGTCATGTCCATCCACTGCTCTAGGTCTCTTCCCCTCCGGAAAGCACCGTCCCGGATGCAGGGACAGAATGGCAACTACTTGCGGTCTGACCTGGTCCTGGGGCTGCTGCCATATCCACATCCTCTTGGGTCGATGCTGCTGCACCAGCTTCGTCTGCTGCTGCAACGCCCTGCAAAGCTGATTAGAAACAGTGTGAACCAGAAGGCCGTGCAAACCCAGCGAATGGTAGCACCAACCAGGACGGCTGAGCAAGTCGCAGCAGGGTGAGAAATGTGAAAAGTGACCCGAACAACGGGTCGCAGTCTTTAGCACCCGACAAACAGGTGAGGCACCTCATAGAGGTCAATGATGTCTCGCAGCTTCTGAGTGTCACTCGGAGACAAGGTGCAGTTCTCCAGGCGCTGTCGTTGCGCTGCAAAGTCGGCGCGAGACAATTCACCCCGAAATTTCGGCACCTCGAGCTGGTTGGCTTGCAGCAGTTCCCGCAACGACCCGCACGCAGCACGCTTCCGTGTCGTGGAGGATCTCATGGCTCGGCCCAAGTGCAATGCGGAAACATCCTGTCTGCATGGCATGTCTTGGGTGCAAGGCTCCAATGCGATGTGCTACGTCAGTTGCTTGCGACACCCCGCTTTGCTGTCAGGTGGCCCATTTCCTTTGGAGAGGGCTTGACACTAGAAACAGCAAGGAACTCACCACCACGTCCTTAAAGCAGAATGCAGGTCACAGGCTTGAGCATGAAAAAAGCACATGGAGCAGATAGTCTGCTAGGATTCCATTGTCACAAACAGCTGGACGTGCATATGGCCCACAGGTCTGGAAAAAGCGTGTCGACCGTTGACACCCAGGAATGCTGCTGATGATTTCCGCTAGAGAAATGTGACTGGTAGAGGCACGTGTCTGAGTAGCAATATCTACAGAGACGGTCTGCCCCAGAAACAAAACCGCTCACGGCCCATGTTTTCACCCGACGTGACTGCAGTTCTCTCCGGCTGCCGCTTCGCACACGTGCGATCCACAGACGCCATGCTGCGACAGCACTGCAAAAAAAAGGAATGGAAGCTGGAAGAAGGGGTGGAAAAAGGTAGATGTGATGTGGGAACATGGCCGCTGCAAATGATGGAATGGGAAGGATGTGCATGGGGGTAATGTCTTAAAGCTGCTGTTGCTGCTGCGCGCGACAGTACGCAATGACTATAGGCGGGACCGCAGCGGGACCGCGGCGGGACCGCAAAATGTGGGAATTCCCACGATTCCAGGTTGCAGGCGGGACCGGTCCCGCCGTCGGCGGGACCACTTTACCTGTGAATTTATAGGAGCGGGACCGCATACCCCGTTTGGGAATTATAATAATATACCAGGGGGGGGTCAGGTGATGTTTTGGAGGGGGGGTGTGGGAAGATTCTTGGGGATGGTGACGGTGGGAGGTGGTGATGTTTTGGAGGTGGGGTGTGGGAAGATTCTTGGGGAGATATATTGTCTATCTAGCGTTGTATCCCTGGATGTCTTCTAAATGGGGTCTCTGGACCGCGCATGTCTTCCAAGCGCTTTGTCTTCGACATGGCGCTTGCAAGTCTGCGGTTTTCAGCTTTCTCTCCTGCCGCGCTATGCCTTTGGCATTGGGATTTTCAGCCTTGACATGGTCTCATTCCAAGCGCTCTATGTCTTGACCATGGCGCTTGCAAGTCTGCGGTTGCCAGCTTTCCATCCTAGTGTCCATGCCTTTGGCATGGTGCTTTCGAACCTTCACATGGCCGCTCTCACTCCAAGCGCTCTATGTCTTTGGCATGGCGCTTTCCACATAGTGCACGGATTGACTCTACTCATGCGGGCTTGCCATTGGATGCATGCGACCTGCCAGCAGCCACGTCAAATCACTCACATCCAGCTTTCCTGCTTGTCGTAGAAGACGTCTTCGTTTCCTTTCCTGCAGGCTATGGAGTACATGTCTTTCAAAATGGGTTCAGCGTTCACATGTCCCACCTGCACTCACGAAAAGACACCGTATCCATGCATTTACATGCACTCTCCTGGTTCTGTAGTTCTTTGGTGGCTGCTGCTAACTGGCGTTTCAAATTTTTGCGCTCGTCCTTCAGCACAGCAACCCTATCAGCCGCGGCCGGTGGGGCTGCAGCTGCCGCGGCGTTTGCATCAGCAGCGGACATGGCACTCAAGGCGGGCGAACAACAGGCTTGCTCCCCTCAAACCGCATGCAGTCCCCAAGATGATCCTGTGTTCTCTTTGTGCTTGCCTGGTACCTCCTTTTCACCCCTGTTCACGACCCCAGAAACATGGCTACGAGAATGTGACAAAATGGTCATGCACCGATGTACCCTGATAGTATGTCTGCCAATGTGTGCTCTGCCGCGCAATTTTTCTCCAGGCTCGCACCTCGTCACAACAGAGCCGTGTACGCGTACGCCATACGGCGTCGCTCAGGCCAGATGCTTTGCATGGCTTCTTTAGAGGGCTTGCTGCCTGAGGCATATGCAGTGGCATATCCATAAATTTTCGCAACTCGTGATGATGTCTCTCGCATTTCCCCCCACACTTCATAAGGCGATCTCCCTTTTTTTTCGTCGAATCCCTTTGCATCCTCTCTGTGACTTGCTTGAGCGTTTCCCTTCACTCTTATGTCCTGTTCTCTCAGGCCACTATTCATTGATGTCTCCAACTTGTTCCTTAACTTACTATTTGCCTTATAGTTACGTATTCCCACAGCTTTAGCTCTATTCACATATTTTTCTTATAAGTTATGATGGAGGTGCGCCGTATCGGGCGGCTTCGCCGCACCAACAGATTCAAAAGTGCGTTTCCAACTCTTGCCGGCAAAGTAGCTGGGACACTGCATGAGTTCAAAAAGCCAGGCTAACGGGTCTATCAAACCCTCACAGGAACCTGCCCTCAGTTCCTGGTACTTCCTCTTCAAATGTGTTTTCAATGGGTGGAAACCTGCTATATCTAACGGTTGGATTTTGTCTGTACATCCGGCTGGTATGTACAGGAGCTGGACACCATTGCGCCGAGCGCACACCATGGTTTCCTTTGCGAGATGTGAGGACGCAACATCCAGCAACAAGATAGGTTGAAATGGATAAGGTTTTAAGACTTTGCCTAGATCGCGCACAATCTTGGTGATGTTCTTGCAGGATGTCCAAGCACTTTTCTGACGTACTATGTGCAGCGCCGTTTGTGGCAAGCGCCGCTGGCCCCTCAGCAACTTCTGTGTCAGCTTGGTCTCAGTCCCAAAAAGGTAGTGCGGCAACTTGCCTTGAATATGCGGCGCATCACAAATGATGCTCACATAGGTCAAAGCCCCTCGCACGTCTTGTTTCCGGACAGGCATGCGAAGACTGGCATGTCGTGGCAAAGCAACGCAGCCGGGCAATTGCAGCATGGTGTAGGGAATGCTAGTTTCGTCTAAATTCAAAAACAGCGGAGTCTTGTCCACAAACTTCGTGTTCACGTAGTAGGAGAGTAACTGCCAAAAGGTTCTCACCTGACAGGGCGAAGCCGAGCAGGGAGGCTAGGAAAACATGACCACATGTGGGAGGAGGTCCGAATTGCAATGAGCTTGCCCGGCCCCATTTTTGGAGCCGGAAAACGGTCGCAAAAACACGACCGTGCTTGGCGCCTTAGCCTGCACCGTGACTGGGTCCCTGTGCACTTGTGGACGTAGGACTCGGCGCCGCAGGTTCCACTTGGCTCGGAAGCGCTGCACCCATTGATTCACATGCCGGCGAGGCGGCAAACCCTCCAGGAGGCTGCCAAACCGCGCTTTCTCCCACGTGGCATAGACATCCAGCGATAGCGGTGCTACACCGACGTGGTTGCAAGCCAGAACCCAGTTGAAAGTGTTAGCCTCTGCCAGAAAAGCGGCTGCATGCCGCACTGGCCGTGCCCACGGAGTCGCGGAAGGTGAAAAAATGTGCTGCAAGTCTAAGTCTGTGGTGCTCAAAAACAAATCTTCCACCACAACCCGTGTTGTCCCTGAGGTCGGCTTGACTGCTGGCCACAGGGCAGCGAAGCGAAGCGCTAGCTCCATATTGCAGTCCGACAACACATAGACGGCAACGATCGCTTTGCAAGCAAGAGGGCTAAAACCTCCAGAGGCTGCTTCCTTCTTTGCTCGGTATCTGGCATGCTTGGCTTGCACTCCGGCCGCTCTGTTTCTGGCAAGGTCTGCTTGCAAAGTTGCAATGGTTTCTGCTAAAGCCACTGGAGTCGCCGCAGGTGCGTGAGCCATGGGGCAAGGCTGCGGCCACCTGGGTGCTGTCTTGGATGTCTTTGCATGGAAGCCTATACCCTTCTGTTGCTGGGCTGTGACTCTGTGGCATATGAATGCGAAAAATTGGTGCTGTTACAGCCATGTCCTGTGACTCATGTGGCGCTGGATCCACACCGAAGGCCCGACAGAGCTGCTGCATGCAATCTGTGAGTGATGGCTGAGCGGCGGCTGCAACAGATTCTCCATGCTGACCTAAACACAACCTCCTGGACTGCAACTCCTAGAAGGAACCCTTGCAACTCTGAGAAACAATGCACGTGCAGCATGCACCCACATGGCAGAAGCACATTGAGGGTTCAAGCAGCTGTAGACCCAAATCTCCCCCGCAGGCGGTTTCACAAACCTAACCCAAGCCATGCCTTTCTCTACCCCATGCAGGCTGTTACTCCAAATGATAACACGGGCCGGTAAGCTGCACCAAATGCTGATTCTCGCGAATCCATGGTTCGTCATCATCCCAGTCAGTTGATTCATCTATGGTGATCACAATGGGGACCCTGAATAAATAAACCTGATATGAGAATATGTTCGTCTGTGACTGGCCTAAGCGATGAAAGTCTGGGTTTGCCTGAAATAAGGCCCGCTGAGATAGCACAAAGGACATAGAATTGCAATTGTCGAACAGGATAAAGCCGTGAGAATCTCTGTCGTAATGTTGTAACTCAGCGGCCGTGGCACCCTGGACAGTTTGAATGAAAGGAGGCTTCTGGATATACGTAGGCAAAACGAAATGGAGGCATTTTGCCAAGGTGCTTTTGCCAGCGCGCGAAGGCGCCCGGAGCACAAGAAATTTGTACCGAGAATCTAAAATGGAATACTGTTTGGCCCAGTCTTCGACTCGGGCAACCACTTCTGGCAAAAATGGCTTTTGCAATGGCTGGAGCTGGGCCACCACTTCGGCCTGCTCACGTCGGAGGCGACTTTCGCTCTCCTGCTGCATGACTGCTTCCACAGCGCGTTTGCGGGTGATATAGCCCAAGCGCACCTGCAACCTGCTGCACACGGTGTTGACACTTTTATAGTGATAATTCTGGAGACATTGGCCCTCTTTCTGAAAATGCATCTATAGAATCAGAGACCCCAAGGTATTTTCAAGTTGACAATCTCTTTAGAATCGCTGCCCCCAAGTCACTCTCGTAGAGCCGTTTTTTGGTTGGGGGGGTTAGTTGGCCTTCTATAAAATCAGGCTCCCCAAGTGTCATTCATTGACAGCTGACCTGAATGCTCCAGTTGCTCTTGCCTACCTTACCTTATGCATTCCCAATTTTATAGAGCTCAAAGGCTCCAAGTGTTCACTGTCAACCTCTTCGATTATATACAAGGATGATCAATGATGATGAACGAATTGTTGTGGGAAATTTGTTCTGCCAATACTTCTCTATAGAATTGAAGAACATGACATACACCCAAAGAGAACAGATCCAACTATAGAATCGCAGTGGCTAAGGCTTTCTGCTGACTAGGACTCAGTGCTGTATTCAACATGAAATCTCTATAGAATCAGAGGCCCCAAGGTCCTCTATACAATTGAAAGCGTTGACACTGGGTAGGTACCCCTAAACAAAGCAGGGGGTTAAAACGCACCATTTTCCAGGACCCAACGTTCTTGATTCTGTAGAGGAAATTCCAAGGGGGATATTTGAAGGTATCTGAAGATATGTTACGGCCAAATTATTGCTTATGTTCGGACACTTTATCAGACTCGAAGCAGCACTTTTATAAACAACATAGGTGTTTGTGACGTTCCCTATTCTATGAAATGGACCTGCTATGAAGTGGTCCCACTGAAATTCACATTGGGTTTATGTTATGTTCCATTTCATACAAATCTTTTCGGAGTTGGTCAATATTCTGGTACCCGAAAACTGCCCGCACGCCACCCTTTCGCGAACCGTTCGCGCCCCAGCAGAATCGGGACAAGGAATTCTGATCATGTTTTCGTGCGCATATGTGTTTATACATAGTGGTATGCAGACCTCGTTGAATTTTAAGGTTTCTCCATCCCACTTTATTACTTGTATATTATGGTACCCATATTCCAGACCACATAAAATATGATAAAGAAACATTTATAGTATGGGTTTAATCATTTCATCCGGACATGGGTTCTTCCCTTCCATATAGAGCTTCAATCAAGGGGGATCGATAAACAGCTATTGACAAGTCAACTGCAATGACACCGCCTAAAGTGAGTCTTTGGCATCCGCACCCCTGGGTCCATGTATATATATATAAATAGATATATATATATCCATAGATAGATATAGATAGATATAGAAAGACATATCTTTGTATAGATCTGTCTCGAAGAGAGATATATATATATATGTGTGTGTGTGCGTGTGTATCTAAATCTCTCGAAAAATGTCTCTATATATCTACATATGCTGATCGCCATGCAGCCATGGAGCGTCCAATAAATGTGGACCCTGATGTATCTCCGGAATGAAAACAATGCTGCTTAACCCAGGCACGCGTACTGCAGGTACTGCTGATGAGAAAGCTTGTGCCCACTCCACAGCGCATCCAGCCATCTGCCCTGCACTGTGTAGTCCTTGAACGCCTCGTAGGAGCTGGTGGCAACGAAATGGGTTCCTACCTGCACAGATCGCCCGGGTGAATTCCACCCAGCACTCAAGGCATGTCAGCCGAGGAAATGATCTGGTGGTGGGTCCAGACAATTAGATTAGATGTGATGCTGGCGACGAAACAATCTACATATGCCGCTTGCTGTCAATTCCTGTCTCTGCAAACGGCCATTTATCGCGAAGCAAAAAGTTTCTTTCGCGCATCCTTCGCGAACTGCATGTGTATCTTTCGCGCAACCCATGTTGAGCAATAACTCCGCTTATGAAGATTCAATCGGCACAGGCCAAATCACACCAAATTAGCACGGAAAAGTGCTTCATAGCCTTGCAAACATTGTGCTAGCATCACGGAATCCCCTTCGCGAACAGGTTCTTGCTGCTGAGGAACTTTTTTAGCAAGGCTTACTGGGCCACGCCCTTCAAAATGCCCTTTAACTTTACCTAGTCTTTTGCAGCACTTGCGTGCAACTGTCGTGCAAAGACTTGTCTCCGCAGACCACAGCCAGGAGCACGGGGGGGCGGCAAAGGAAAAGCAAACACCAGGTGCCTTGGTGTTTGGCTCTTGCAAAGTGTCCCTGTTCGAAGCTTGGCTGCTGCATTTCGCGGTTGTTTCTTGAGACTTCAGAAAGCAACGTTAGGCAGGACCAGCGGCAGGTGCAAGGATGTGCTTGGCCACCATGGTATTTGGCTCTGGCGAAGCGTGACCTTCGGAAGCTGGCTGCTACCTATGAAGGGAAAAGCCAATGTGCGGTCCCAGTCTCCTGCCGGACCCCCGACAGCAGGGAGGCGGTGGTAGCCCTTAACAAGCGGTACTGTAGACAATGAGGATGATGCATTCTAGCCACCGTTCGCGACACTTTCGCGAAGCAAACAGTTTCTGTTTCGCAAACAAACTTTCGCGCGGGGTCCCAGCACAAATGAACTGTGTTTGCAATTGAAACTCGTTATCAGGACCTTCAGATGGATCACCACATATATATGTTTATATGCAGAGATATATTTCGATATATCGATAGTGATAAATCTTGAATCAATGCGTACAAAGAAGAAGGATTGCCTATGCAAGACCAACCACGTAGATAGCGGTCCAATGAGTTCAGTTCATCCAAATCAGGCTCGTGGGTGCCCAGACCAAGGTGGCCTACAAAATGTTTGACTGCAAACACGATCTGCTGCAAAGCTGCCAGGTCTACTGATGATCAACTAGAAGCTACGTCATGCTGCTGCCACACGATCGGATTAGTGACAAAGGTGGCCTACATGAACTGCAACTTTCAACATGAGATAGAATGTCGTTACAAGGTAACCCAACGGAGATGCACCTTTGCAGCCCAAACGTAAAAATGTCCTTGGTCTGCCGCATCTCGCCAGCGTGCGCCCCGTGCCCGACATGGGGAAAGATTGGGCTGAATGCCCTTGAAACGGAGCGCCGTGCATGATTGCCAGTCGACGGGGCGGGCGAATTCCAGGAAGCAATGAATATGTAGACGGCCAGCATCCTCCGAACGCAAACTTGATTCCATCGTGGCACTCCATTTGCCGACCCACTCACACGTTGCAAGCCAAGTAAGGAACTCATCGAAATCCGCCAGCTGCAGCTGCAAGGAATTGTAGGTTACCAACACTGCTCGTGCTCGAAGACGAAAAGGGCGGGCATCACCTGTGAAAAATGTGCAACAATGAAGTGGCTGCGACTAGGACTCATGACTATACCCCTTCTAGTTCAGTCTCTCCCATCTGCATGCAAGGCTGAGGCTTGCCTACTGTCACTGATGCATGTCATGTCCATCCACTGCTCTAGGTCTCTTACCCTCCGGAAAGCACCGTCCCGGATGCAGGGACAGAATGGCAACTACTTGCGGTCTGACCTGGTCCTGGGGCTGCTGCCATATCCACATCCTCTTGGGTCGATGCTGCTGCACCAGCTTCGTCTGCTGCTGCAACGCCCTGCAAAGCTGATTAGAAACAGTGTGAACCAGAAGGCCGTGCAAACCCAGCGAATGGTAGCACCAACCAGGACGGCTGAGCAAGTCGCAGCAGGGTGAGAAATGTGAAAAGTGACCCGAACAACGGGTCGCAGTCTTTAGCACCCGACAAACAGGTGAGGCACCTCATAGAGGTCAATGATGTCTCGCAGCTTCTGAGTGTCACTCGGAGACAAGGTGCAGTTCTCCAGGCGCTGTCGTTGCGCTGCAAAGTCGGCGCGAGACAATTCACCCCGAAATTTCGGCACCTCGAGCTGGTTGGCTTGCAGCAGTTCCCGCAACGACCCGCACGCAGCACGCTTCCGTGTCGTGGAGGATCTCATGGCTCGGCCCAAGTGCAATGCGGAAACATCCTGTTTGCATGGCATGTCTTGGGTGCAAGGCTCCAATGCGATGTGCTACGTCAGTTGCTTGCGACACCCCGCTTTGCTGTCAGGTGGCCCATTTCCTTTGGAGAGGGCTTGACACTAGAAACAGCAAGGAACTCACCACCACGTCCTTAAAGCAGAATGCAGGTCACAGGCTTGAGCATGAAAAAAGCACATGGAGCAGATAGTCTGCTAGGATTCCATTGTCACAAACAGCTGGACGTGCATATGGCCCACAGGTCTGGAAAAAGCGTGTCGACCGTTGACACCCAGGAATGCTGCTGATGATTTCCGCTAGAGAAATGTGACTGGTAGAGGCACGTGTCTGAGTAGCAATATCTACAGAGACGGTCTGCCCCAGAAACAAAACCGCTCACGGCCCATGTTTTCACCCGACGTGACTGCAGTTCTCTCCGGCTGCCGCTTCGCACACGTGCGATCCACAGACGCCATGCTGCGACAGCACTGCAAAAAAAAGGAATGGAAGCTGGAAGAAGGGGTGGAAAAGAGGTAGATGTGATGTGGGAACATGGCCGCTGCAAATGATGGAATGGGAAGGATGTGCATGGGGGTAATGTCTTAAAGCTGCTGTTGCTGCTGCGCGCGACAGTACGCAATTACTATAGGCGGGACCGCAGCGGGACCGCGGCGGGACCGCAAAATGTGGGAATTCCCACGATTCCAGGTTGCAGGCGGGACCGGTCCCGCCGTCGGCGGGACCACTTTACCTGTGAATTTATAGGAGCGGGACCGCATACCCCGTTTGGGAATTATAATAATATACCAGGGGGGGTCAGGTGATGTTTTGGAGGTGGGGTGTGGGAAGATTCTTGGGGAGGTGATGTTTTGGAGGTGGGGTGTGGGAAGATTCTTGGGGAGATATCTTGTCTATCTAGCGTTGTATCCCTGGATGTCTTCTAAATGGGGTCTCTGGACCGCGCATGTCTTCCAAGCGCTTTGTCTTCGACATGGCGCTTGCAAGTCTGCGGTTTCCAGCTTTCACTCCTGCCGCGCTATGCCTTTGGCATTGGGATTTTCAGCCTTGACATGGTCTCATTCCAAGCGCTCTATGTCTTGACCATGGCGCTTGCAAGTCTGCGGTTGCCAGCTTTCCCTCCTAGTGTCCATGCCTTTGGCATGGTGCTTTCGAACCTTCACATGGCCGCTCTCCCTCCAAGCGCTCTATGTCTTTGGCATGGCGCTTTCCCCATAGTGCACGGCTTGACTCTACTCATGCGGGCTTGCCATTGGATGCATGCGACGTGCCAGCAGCCACGTCAAATCACTCACATCCAGCTTTCCTGCTTGTCGTAGAAGACGTCTTCGTTTCCTTTCCTGCAGGCTATGGAGTACATGTCTTTCAACATGGGTTCAGCGTTCACATGTCCCACCTGCACTCACGAAAAGACACCGTATCCATGCATTTACATGCACTCTCCTGGTTCTGTAGTTCTTTGGTGGCTGCTGCTAACTGGCGTTTCAAATTTTTGCGCTCTTCCTTCAGCACAGCAACCCTATCAGCCGCGGCCGGTGGGGCTGCAGCTGCCGCGGCGTTTGCATCAGCAGCGGACATGGCACTCAAGGCGGGCGAACAACAGGCTTGCTCCACTCAAACTGCATGCAGTCCTCAAGATGATCCTGTGTTCTCTTTGTGCTTGCCTGGTACCTCCTTTTCACCCCTGTTCACGACCCCAGAAACATGGCTACGAGAATGTGACAAAATGGTCATGCACCGATGTACCCTGATAGTATGTCTGCCAATGTGTGCTCTGCCGCGCAATTTTTCTCCCGGCTCGCACCTCGTCACAACAGAGCCGTGTACGCGTACGCCATACGGCGTCGCTCAGGCCAGATGCTTTGCATGGCTTCTTTAGAGGGCTTGCTGCCTGGAGGCATATGCAGTGGCATATCCATAAATTTTCGCAACTCCGTATGGAGGTGCGCCGTATCGGGCGGCTTCGCCGCACCAACAGATTCAAAAGTGCGTTTCCAACTCTTGCCGGCAAAGTAGCTGGGACACTGCATGAGTTCAAAAAGCCAGGCTAACGGGTCTATCAAACCCTCACAGGAACCTGCCCTCAGTTCCTGGTACTTCCTCTTCAAATGTGTTTTCAATGGGTGGAAACCTGCTATATCTAACGGTTGGATTTTGTCTGTACATCCGGCTGGTATGTACAGGAGCTGGACACCATTGCGCCGAGCGCACACCATGGTTTCCTTTGCGAGATGTGAGGACGCAACATCCAGCAACAAGATAGGTTGAAATGGATAAGGTTTTAAGACTTTGCCTAGATCGCGCACAATCTTGGTGATGTTCTTGCAGGATGTCCAAGCACTTTTCTGACGTACTATGTGCAGCGCCGTTTGTGGCAAGCGCCGCTGGCCCCTCAGCAACTTCTGTGTCAGCTTGGTCTCAGTCCCAAAAAGGTAGTGCGGCAACTTGCCTTGAATATGCGGCGCATCACAAATGATGCTCACATAGGTCAAAGCCCCTCGCACGTCTTGTTTCCGGACAGGCATGCGAAGACTGGCATGTCGTGGCAAAGCAACGCAGCCGGGCAATTGCAGCATGGTGTAGGGAATGCTAGTTTCGTCTAAATTCAAAAACAGCGGAGTCTTGTCCACAAACTTCGTGTTCACGTAGTAGGAGAGTAACTGCCAAAAGGTTCTCACCTGACAGGGCGAAGCCGAGCAGGGAGGCTAGGAAAACATGACCACATGTGGGAGGAGGTCCGAATTGCAATGAGCTTGCCCGGCCCCATTTTTGGAGCCGGAAAACGGTCGCAAAAACACGACCGTGCTTGGCGCCTTAGCCTGCACCGTGACTGGGTCCCTGTGCACTTGTGGACGTAGGACTCGGCGCCGCAGGTTCCACTTGGCTCGGAAGCGCTGCACCCATTGATTCACATGCCGGCGAGGCGGCAAACCCTCCAGGAGGCTGCCAAACCGCGCTTTCTCCCACGTGGCATAGACATCCAGCGATAGCGGTGCTACACCGACGTGGTTGCAAGCCAGAACCCAGTTGAAAGTGTTAGCCTCTGCCAGAAAAGCGGCTGCATGCCGCACTGGCCGTGCCCACGGAGTCGCGGAAGGTGAAAAAATGTGCTGCAAGTCTAAGTCTGTGGTGCTCAAAAACAAATCTTCCACCACAACCCGTGTTGTCCCTGAGGTCGGCTTGACTGCTGGCCACAGGCAGCGAAGCGAAGCGCTAGCTCCATATTGCAGTCCGACAACACATAGACGGCAACGATCGCTTTGCAAGCAAGAGGGCTAAAACCTCCAGAGGCTGCTTCCTTTTTTGCTCGGTATCTGGCATGCTTGGCTTGCACTCCGGCCGCTCTGTTTCTGGCAAGGTCTGCTTGCAAAGTTGCAATGGTTTCTGCTAAAGCCACTGGAGTCGCCGCAGGTGCGTGAGCCATGGGGCAAGGCTGCGGCCACCTGGGTGCTGTCTTGGATGTCTTTGCATGGAAGCCTATACCCTTCTGTTGCTGGGCTGTGACTCTGTGGCATATGAATGCGAAAAATTGGTGCTGTTACAGCCATGTCCTGTGACTCATGTGGCGCTGGATCCACACCGAAGGCCCGACAGAGCTGCTGCATGCAATCTGTGAGTGATGGCTGAGCGGCGGCTGCAACAGATTCTCCATGCTGACCTAAACACAACCTCCTGGACTGCAACTCCTAGAAGGAACCCTTGCAACTCTGAGAAACAATGCACGTGCAGCATGCACCCACATGGCAGAAGCACATTGAGGGTTCAAGCAGCTTTAGACCCAAATCTCCCCCGCAGGCGGTTTCACAAACCTAACCCAAGCCATGCCTTTCTCTACCCCATGCAGGCTGTTACTCCAAATGATAACACGGGCCGGTAAGCTGCACCAAATGCTGATTCTCGCGAATCCAT
Organism: Cladocopium goreaui; assembly: GCA_947184155.2. Lineage (NCBI taxonomy): Eukaryota > Dinophyceae > Suessiales > Symbiodiniaceae > Cladocopium > Cladocopium goreaui. Next base: position 2,777 of record CAMXCT020000593.1, on the reverse strand, counting down.
GGTTCGTCATCATCCCAGTCAGTTGATTCATCTATGGTGATCACAATGGGGACCCTGAATAAATAAACCTGATATGAGAATATGTTCGTCTGTGACTGGCCTAAGCGATGAAAGTCTGGGTTTGCCTGAAATAAGGCCCGCTGAGATAGCACAAAGGACATAGAATTGCAATTGTCGAACAGGATAAAGCCGTGAGAATCTCTGTCGTAATGTTGTAACTCAGGCGGCCGTGGCACCCTGGACAGTTTTGAATGAAAAGGAGGCTTTCTGGATATACGTAGGCAAAAACGAAATGGAGGCATTTTGCCAAGGTGCTTTGGGGGGGGGGGGGGGGGGGGGGGGCCAGCCCCCGCGCGCGAATGCGCCCGGGCACAAGAAATTTTACCGAGAATCTAATGGAATACTGTTTTTGCCCAGTCCTTCGACTCGGGCACCCTTCTGGCAAAAATGGCTTTTGCAACGGGGGGGGGGGGGGGGGGGGGGGGGGGGGGGGGGGGGGGGGGGGGGGGGGGGGGGTGCTGGAGCTGAGCCACCACTTCGGCCTGCTCACGTCGGAGGCGACTTTCGCTCTCCTGCTGCATGACTGCTTCCACAGCGCGTTTGCGGGTGATAAAGCCCAAGCGCACCTGCAACCTGCTGCACACGGTGTTGACACTTTTATAGTGATAATTCTGGAGACATTGGCCCTCTTTCTGAAAATGCATCTATAGAATCAGAGACCCCAAGGTATTTTTCAAGTTGACAATCTCTTTAGAATCGCTGCCCCCAAGTCACTCTCGTAGAGCCGTTTTTTGGTTGGGGGGGTTAGTTGGCCTTCTATAAAATCAGGCTCCCCAAGTGTCATTCATTGACAGCTGACCTGAATGCTCCAGTTGCTCTTGCCTACCTTACCTTATGCATTCCCAATTTTATAGAGATCAAAGGCTCCAAGTGTTCACTGTCAACCTCTTCGATTATATACAAGGATGATCAATGATGATGAACGAATTGTTGTGGAAATTTGTTTCTGACCAACCTACTTATCTTATATAGAATTGAAGAAAATAGAGAACATCCACACACCCCCAAAGAGAAAAGATAAACTACTACGAATCGCAGTGGCTAACGGGCATCTTATGCTTGACCTAGGGGACTCAGTGATCCTAATCAAACATGAAATCTATACTAGCAATAAGAGGCCCAAGGTCCATCTATACCATTCCTGCAAAGCATTGACACGGCGGTAGTTGACACCTAAACAAGAAGGGGGTTAAAACGCACCATTTTCCAGGACTCAACGTTCTTGATTCTGTAGAGGAAATTCCAAGGGGGATATTTGAAGGTATCTGAAGATATGTTACGGCCAAATTATTGCTTATGTTCGGACACGTTATCAGACTCGAAGCAGCACTTTTATAAACAAAATAGGTGTTTGTGACGTTCCCTATTCTATGAAATGGACCTGCTATGAAGTGGTCCCACTGAAATTCACATTGGGTTTATGTTATGTTCCATTTCATACAAATCTTTTCGGAGTTGGTCAATATTCTGGTACCCGAAAAATGCCCGCACGCCACCCTTTCGCGAACCGTTCGCGCCCCAGCAGAATCGGGACAAGGAATTCTGATCATGTTTTCGTGCGCATATGTGTTTATAAAGAGTGGTATGCAGACCTCGTTGAATTTTAAGGTTTCTCCATCCCACTTTATTACTTGTATATTATGTTACCCATCATTCCAGACCACAATAAATATGATTAAAAGAAACATTTATAGTAATGGGTTTAATCATTTCGATTCCTGACATGGGTTCTTCCCTTCCATAATAGAGCTTCATCAAAGGGGGATCGATAAACAGCTATTGACATTCACTGCATGACAAAAACCGGCCTAAAGTGAGTCTTTGCATCCGCCACCCCTGGTCCATGTATAGATATATAAATAGTATAGAGAGATACATAAACCCTAGATAGAGATAGAGAGATAGAGAAAAGACATATCTTGTATCGATCTGTCTCGAAGAGAGATAATGATATCTATCTGTGTGTGTTTGGGCGTCGTGTGTATCTAAATCGCTCGAAAAATGTCTCTATATATCGACATAGGCGGATCGCCATGCCAGTCCATGGAGCGTCCAATAAAATGCTTGGACCCTGATTTATCGCCCGGAATGAAAACATGCGTCTGTAACCCAGGGCCAAAGACGCGTACTGCAGGTACTGCTGATGAGAAAGCTTGTGCCCACTCCACAGCGCATCCAGCCATCTGCCTTGCACTGTGTAGTCCTTGAACGCCTCGTAGGAGCTGGTGGCAACGAAATGGGTTCCTACCTGCACAGATCGCCCGGGTGAATTCCACCCAGCACTCAAGGCATGTCAGCCGAGGAAATGATCTGGTTGTGGGTCCAGACAATTAGATTAGATGTGATGCTGGCGACGAAACAATCTACATATGCCGCTTGCTGTCAATTCCTGTCTCTGCAAACGGCCATTTATCGCGAAGCAAAAAGTTTCTTTCGCGCATCCTTCTCGAACTGCATGTGTATCTTTCGCGCAACCCATGTTGAGCAATAACTCCGCTTATGAAGATTCAATCGGCACAGGCCAAATCACACCAAATTAGCACGGAAAAGTTCTTCATAGCCTTGCAAACATTGTGCTAGCATCACGGAATCCCCTTCGCGAACAGGTTCTTGCTGCTGAGGAACTTTTTTAGCAAGGCTTACTGGGCCACGCCCTTCAAAATTCCCTTTAACTTTACCTAGTCTTTTGCAGCACTTGCGTGCAACTGTCGTGCAAA